>LOEQ01003340.1:263706-276075 GCA_001685075.1 Bramus lutescens
TTTTTGAGACAGGGTTTCTCTGTGTAGCTTTGGAGCCTGCCCTAGAAATCGCTCTGTAGACCAGGCTGGCCTCAAACTCACATAGATTCGCCTGCCTCTGCCTCTTAAATGCTGGATTAAAGGCATGTGCCATCACCTGACTGTAACTTTACATTTTTAGGCGTGGTTTGCAAAGCTATATTTTGCTAATGGTGATTCTGAATCTTGGATATTTTTTTCTGCTTGTTGATTTCCTTGTTATTATTATTTTTAGCTCAGGCTATTAGTTTAATTTTGCTATACTGTTTGTTATTTTTTGGTAGCCACTGTTATATTTTTAACAATAATTGATGTCATAATTTTTGACACTGAGTACTTTTGTCTTCTAATGAGTTTCCCATTTGAGCTCAGAATTTTTTTTTTTGTTGTTAAAGCTGCTAAAAATGCTTTAGGTTTGCTTATCTTCTTTCCCTCTCTTTTCGGATGTGTTTTTTATTTGCCTATGGATTTAGCTAGGAAAAGGAGCTGTGTAGTTCTCTGTTTTGTGCGTGTTTGTGTTCAAGAAGAGAATGTATGACTCTCTTTAGTTTTGCTTTACTTAGAAGTAGACCGGAAAATAATGGCTTTGAAGTCAAAGATGTTAAAATGTCAGGTTTTAGTTATTTATTTGAGACAAATCTTTGTATATAGTTCAGCCCATGATCCTCCTGTTGTAGCCTCCCCAGTGCTGGGATTTCAGATGTCTGTCTCATGTCTGGCTGTAAGTCAGACTTCTAGAAGTCATTTTATCATTTTTATGAAACTGTAGAAAATTGAATGAGACTAAATCATATGTAAATTATGACAAATTATTCTTTTACTCTTTAATTATTTTGATCTGTTAATAGGAAAAAGATTTATTGGGAAGTTAGGTTATATATTTGATTTAATCAAAATCTCTTGTAGCATTTTGAAGCGTTGGCTAATCGAGCTGCTACGACTGGGCATGTTATTGATATCTACGCATGTGCATTAGATCAGACAGGTCTTCTGGAGATGAAGTGCTGCCCTAACCTTACTGGGTATGTATGTGCGTATCTGATAGTGCCTGCTTACAGATATGGACCAACACTGAGAGCTCGGGAAATGAAAAATCCACTCATCGTCTTGCAGCTTCATGGAAATATTTGCTGACAGCTTTGCTGTGTCTTCTTTAGATCTTATGTTACTTTTTTTTCTGAAAAAGCAGGATTATAAAGGCACAAGTTTTTTTTGAAAAAGTTTATTCTAAAGTTGCTCTGTTTTAGTAGTGTTTTTGAGACAGCACATTGTAATAGGCTTTTTTCTTTTGAGCTACCAACAATCTCCCATGTTGAAGAGAGGAGGGTGCTTGTTGGTTCCTGGCTGCTCAGCCCCAAAATAATCACACAGAAACTGTATTAATTAAATCACTGCTTGGCCTATTAGCTCTAATTTCTTATTGGCTAGCTCTTACAAATTAATTTAAGCCATTACTACTAATCTGTGTATCACCACGAGTCTGTGGTTTACTGGATAAAATTCTGGCATCTGTCTTTGGTGGGGCTACATGGCTTCTCTCTGACTCCACCTCCTTCCAGCATTTAGTTTAATTTTCCCCACCTACCTAAGTTCTATCAACAGGCCAAGGCAGTTTCTTTATTCACCAGTGGTATTCACAGCATATAGAGGGGACTCCCACTTCACTCCCAAATCATGACAGGGAGACTTCTTATTAGTTTATGAATGCTTGGCCTAGCTTAGGCTCGTTTTTGGCTGGCTCTTTTAACTTAACCTGTTTCTCTTTATCTACCTCAGAACTTCTTACCTTTTCTTTCTGTATGTCCTACTTTTCCTGCTTCTTCCATGTCTGTCTGTCTGGTGGCTGCCTGCTGCTGGCCCTGGGCATGTCCCTCTTTTTCTCTCTCATTCTCTTCTTCTTCTCTTCCCCAGAGCCTACATTTCTCCTCCTATTTATTCTCTCTGCCTACCAGTCCCACCTTTCCTTTCTCTGCTTAGCTATTGGCTGTTCAGCTTTTTTATGAGACCAATCATGTGCTTTAGGCAGGCAAGATGAAGCAACAATACATCTTTTCATAACTAAACAGTTGCAGCATAAACAAATGTAATATGCCCTTACACAGTTAAAGTAATATTTTTCAGCGTAAACAAATGTAACTCATCTTTGCCTAATTAAAATACTATTCCACAACAGCACAACTTGAAATTTATCCATTTAAAATGTTTGTTGAAGTTTTAGTATGTTCACAAGTATATGACCACTACTGTGATTAAATTTAGAACACTAGTCTGGCCCTGGAGAGACTTGACTGTTACCTGTCACTCTCCATTCCTCTTTCCTGTCTCACCACATCCTCCTGCCTAGGCAATATTACTCGCCTCTTCTGGATGTTTCCTATAAGTGGAATAATAAGTGGTGGTTTACCATTTGCTTCTTTTAAAAAAATTATGTGTATGAATGTCTTGCCTATGTGTGAGTACTGTATATTTGCCTGGTGCCCAAGGAGATTAGAACAGAGTTGGATCCTTGGAACTGGAGTTACCAATGGTTATGAGCCACCTTTGTAAGTGTGGGAGCTGAACTGGCATCCTCTGCAAGAGAAACCAGACCACTGAACCATCTCTCCAACTCACCATGGGCTTCTTTATTATGCACATTTAGTATAGCTATTGCTGAAAAAAAGTAAAGTAAGGGTTCATCTTCATCCAGTATTGTCTTAGATGTACCTATGGAAATGCAAACAACTAGTAAAGCAAGGGTTCATCTTCATCCAGTATTGTCTTAGATATACCTATGGAAATGCAAACAACTAGGAGCTCAGCAGGGAAAGTTCTAGATGTAAAGGCCCTGCTCATCTGTGCCAGACATTACAGACACAAAGTAATGCAGGGTGGAGATGAATTATTTCAGCATTGTGAAGGTCATTGGGAATCTCACTGAAAACAATGAAAGTTGGCCTAGAGTGAATTAGAAAGGCAACAAGAGGAGAGACTTGGAAGTAGCTGATATGGACAAGTGGTTCTCAGGTATTGTACAGATAACTTGGGTTTCTTGTTAAACACCAGTGCTCTTTAGTATGTGTGAGATGGGGCTTGCTAGTGATGTTAATGTTGCTAGACCAAGTACCACACTGTGAGAAGTAGAAGTAGAGACAACTTTTGTAAATACTTACTGTAAAAAGGAGCAGTCATTAATGCATGATCAAGTGTTGTGTAGCATGGATAATCTTAGATGATGTGCATGAAATCTGGGCTGGTTGGATGGCTTAGTGGGTAAAGGCTCTGATGGCAAGCCCGAAGCCTTCAGTTGGGTACTTGGAACCCATATGGTGGAAGGAGAGAACTGGTGACCTGGAAGTTGTTCTCAGACCTTCACATGCACACTATGTTGTATGCACACCCATATACACAACGTAATCAATGTAATTAAGAATTATTAATGAAAATAGTGTTAATTACATTTGTTTTGGGGAATGTCTTTACTATTTCTTCATAGTCTAAGTAATTTATTTTTTTCTAGTAACACATGAGCCCAGTTAATTGTGTTCTGTATGTTTATTTGCCTTTTCGGTGCAGAGGATACATGGTAATGGGTGACTCTTTCAACACTTCCTTATTCAAGCAGACTTTTCAAAGAGTCTTCACCAAAGATATACATGGACAATTTAAAATGGGCTTTGGTGGCACATTAGAAATAAAGGTAAGAACCCAAACTTGACATGTGTGATGTTTATCAAGTGAGAACCTTGTAGGCTTAATGGTAACTTTAAAATATCAGTCAAATTCAGATGTACTTTAAAAATAATGATTACTTTGAACCTTGAATTAGAGATTTTGTTTCCCAGTAAAAGAAGTCATTAAGAGTATATGAGACTGGGATCGTTCCTAATAATGGTTAGAGAAGGAGAGTCATGTAAGTAAAGTTTCTTATGTTGAATATTGTTTTTTAGAGATAAGGTCTCATCCAGTTTGTCTTCTGACTCCTGATCCTCCTGCCTCAACTTTCCAGGTGTTGCCATGCAGATGTGTTCTACTATGCCTGGCACTAAACATTACACATATATTTTATACTAGATTTATATGTTAGTTTTTGTTTGTTTGTCTTATTTTTCAAGATGGGTTTTCTCTGTGTAGCCCTGAATGTCCTAGAACTCACTTTGTAGATCAGACTGCCTCAAATGCAGAGATTCTCCTGCCTCTGTCTCTTGAGTGCTAGGATTAAAGACATGCAACACCATGCCCAGCATATGTTAGTTTTTGTTTTGTTTGTTTCTTTTTGTGTGTGTATGTTTTTTTTTTTTGGCAGAGTTTCTTTGTGTAGCCCTGACTCTCCTGGAACTTGCTCTGTAGACCAGGAGGGCCTTAAACTCAGAGATCTGATTCACCTGTCTCTGCCTCCCAAGTGCTGGGATTAAAGACATATACTGTCACTGTCCCTCTGTGTGTTAGTTTTTATAATGGCAGAGGAAATTATTCTTTAGTTTTGTGGTTAGTGTTGGCTGAACATGAAATTCCGTCATGAATTTCAAATTTTGACTTAAAACACTTGTAAAGCTATGTGTGAATTACATGGATATGACAAAAACACTGATTTTGAATTTTCAATAAATGTTTCTTATTGACATTATCTTATTGAATGCTTACCATGTAATCAGTATGATAGTAGGAAATTGTAGAGATATGATTAGATCTGTAAGGTGGAAGTTTTTGATGTAGGAGGCCCTTCTGTATGCTGTGAATAATGTTTTATTGCTGTTGGTTAATAAAGAAGCTGATTTGGCCAATAGCCCAGCAGAATAGAACCAGGTGGGGAAATCTAAGCAAAGATATGGGGAAAAAGAAGGTGGAGTCTGGGAGATGCCAGCAGGTGCTGGAAAAGCAAGATGTGAGAGAACAAGCCTCGTGGTAAAATATAGAATAATAGAAATGGGTTAAGTTGTAACAGCTAGTTAATAAGCCTGAGCTAATAGGCCAAACAGTTTGTAAATAATATTAAACCTCAGAGTGGTAATTTGGGAATTGGTGGGTGGGAGAGAAATCTCTAGTTACAGGTCTTGTTATTAGGGAAACTTCATCTTGAGAGAGAGATTAATCTAATGTATATGATCAGATGAACTAGCAGTAGAAAACAAAGTGGTGTAGTTTAGGAAGAGAAGCGAGTGTGGGCTATAGTGGCGCACACCTTTAATCCCAGGACTCGGGAGGCAGAGGCAGGTGGATCTCTCAGTTTGAGACCAGCCTGGTCTACAAAGGACAGCCAGGGCTAACAGAGAAAGCTTGTGTCTCAAAAATTAAAACAAAACAATGGGGGAGTGTGGCTTTTATTATTTTCTGAAACATGAGAGGAAAATGAATTTTGTTCAGTAGCGCAGTGTGAGGGGAGTCGTGAAGGCGAGCATCAACATGAGATGTTTGAGAAGAATGTCTTATGAGAGTGGATGGTTTCTGCTGAAATAGAGGAACCATAGTGTTAATTATGTGAGCTGCTTGTAGATTGGAGATGTGCATGTCTGTTGTTTGAGGGCTAATGAGAAACCAAATTTCACTTGTATAGCCTGGCTAGCCGCCCAGGAACTCACTATGTCTACAAGGTTGTCCTTAAATTCATGAGATCCATTTGACTCATGTGCTACCATGTCCTGCAAAGTAGATTTTTTAGTCCAGTGCTGGGAATTGAACCTAAGGATCTTTTTTTTGAAAGATTTATTTTATTTATTTATTATGTGTACAGCATTCCTTCCGTATGTGCCTGGATGCCAGAAGGGGGCGCCAGGTCTCATTATAGATGGCTGTGAGCCACCATGTGGTTGCTGGGAATTGAACTCAGGACCTCTGGAAGAGCAGTCAGTGCTCATAACCACTGAGTCATCTCTCCAGCCCCCTAAGGATCTTTTCAATGCTAAGTTAGTACTCTGTCAATGAGCTACAGTCCCAGCCTTTCCTAATTTTTTATTTGCAAGACAACTTAGTAGCTTAAATTTGATAGAAGGAGAAACTGGTCTTGGAGCTGGAGAGATGGCTCAGTGGTTAAGAGCCCTGGCTGCTTTTCCTGAGGATTCAGATATGATTCTCAGCATCAACTCATAACTGCCTGTAACTCTAGTTTCTAGCCATCCAATGCCTTCTTCTTGTCTCTTTGGACACTGGGCATACTTGTGGTGCACAGACATACATGCAGGCAAAACGTTCCCACACATAAGATATTTTAAAAAAAGAGATCAATCTTAAAGACAGTTTTGTGTGGAGAAGCAGTAGCTAAGCCTAGGGTTTTGATATATGTAATTTGAATTTAGGGTATGGCATGACTTTGAAGTTAGGGGTCAGATTCTCAAATGGAGTTCTCCTATGGCTGGTGGTAATAGAAGGCGAAAATTAAACTAGAGCTTAATGGCTAATTATTTTAATTTTAGCATATTTTCGTTGCCTTGTTTTTGAGACGGAGTTTTCTATGTAACTATGGCTGTCCTGGAACTTGCTATATAGGCCAGACTAGCCTCAACCTCACATAGATCTGCCTGTCTTTGTCTCCAGGTGCTGGAATTAAAGGTGTATGCCACCATACCTGGCTCTTCACTGACTTTTGAGATTTAAATATGGAAGAATGTCTTACATTCTTAAACACTTATAAACATCAGAATTTATTAAAAAATTTTTACTATATTTTGTGTGTGTATGTGCATGTGTGCGTGTGTGTGTGTGTGCGCACATGCATGCGCTTGCTTGTTATTTGTATGGAGGTCTGAGGGCAACTTAGAAGAGTTGATTCTTTCTTTCTACCATGTAGTCCCTGGAATTCAAATTCAGGCAATCAGGCTTGGTGGCAAGTACCTTTATCCATTCAAGCTGTCTTTCGAGCCCTGGCTTTTCTTTTGAGGGAACCAAATGTACCATGTTCTTATTTACAGACCTCAAGGGAAATAAAGATTTCAGGAGCTATTGGACCCTGTGTGTCTCTTAACTCTAAAGGACCTTGCGTATCTGAAAATGTAAGTAATGTTTGTCTTAAAAAATACAGTCAATTTCTAGGCTAGCACAAAACAGATTCATCATGGAAGCCTCTAGTTTTCCTTTAAAATTGTTGTGTGGTTGAGTTTCCGTTGCACTTCCATGTATAGTTGTTTCCCATACAGCGCCACGCCACTTTATGTGGCTAAGCTATTCCTCGTCTTAGTGTGCTCTTAAATGAATCCTCACGACTTGGAAATATTTAGGTTTCTGAAAGCCAGAATTAATTTCAAGTATTTTTTGTCACCAAAATTAGCAACAGAACAACCAAATCAGAGAGATTTAAGCTTCAACTCCTTTTTCCCCTCTGTCTGTTGAGAGACAGTAATGTATTCCAAAATTACAGTCATGTAGTTGTAGATAGGATGATAAGACAACACAGAATCGATAATCAGCTTTTGAAAATGACAAAGCAAAAAGAATCAGTTTATATGCTGTTTTTATGATAAACATTTGTATCTAAATTTTCTTGACATTTAGAATGCTTATAATCCTGGTGCAGAGGACCTAGTCATATATGCATAGGACAGATAGGAAGGTTGAGTAGAAGGATAATGTTACTGATTAATCCTTCGTTGAATACTGCGTGGTTCAAAATACCTTGTATTCTTTTAATTTACTCAGCAAATCTTTTAATGATCTTAATGTTTTGTCATGTAAAAATTGCTTACTTGTATTTAATTATGTGTTTGTGATTATGGTGTTTAATTTTTTTAAGCTTTTAACACTTATTGAGTAAATCTGAATGATGTGTCTTTTTCTTACTGGAGGCTTATCTTTGCTTTTCTTCCTCCTATAAATTGATAAATAATGTTCTTTAGCTTTCAAGCACTCTGTGTTTTATTTTTCTAGGAGATTGGAACGGGTGGCACTTGTCAGTGGAAGATATGTGGACTCAGTCCCACTACAACCTTAGCCATGTATTTTGAAGTTGTTAACCAGGTATGACTATCTACATTTTTTTAAAAAATAGGTTTTTGGTATTTTGAGACAGAATATGTAGCTTTTGTTCTCTGGAGCTCACTATGTAGAACAGGCTGACCTTGAATTCAAAGAGATCTGCCTGTCTCTGCCTCCCAAGTGCTGGGATTAAAAGTGTATGCCACCATGTCTCGCTGCTTTTTAATACTGGAGGGTAAGCGAGTACTAAACTAAGACACTGAATCTTTCATATAAATTGAAGGATTTGTTTTCTAGTTCTGTGAACCATGCCATTGGTATTTTGATAGATTGGCAATGGATCTGTAGGTTGAATTGGGTAGTGTGGACATTTTAAAAATACTGATTTTTCCTGTCCAAAGATATCTTTCCATTTGTTTATGTTTTTGTTCAATTTCTTTAATCTTTGTTTGTATTTATTTATAGGTATTTTTTCACTATTATAAGTGGGAATATTTTCTCCCCCTCTCTCCACTTCCTTTCCTTCCTTCCCTCAGCAGTGCTGGGGATTGAACCAAGTTTCTCCCCCTTCGACTAAGTCTTTATTCTTGCTATGTAGCTAGGTAGATGTTCCACCATTGAATTCTCTATGCCTAGTGTTAATTTCCATTTCAGAGAATTTGGTTTAGGTGTATGACAATGTTACTGATTTTTTTTTTTTTAGACAGTCTTATATAGCCAGGCTGTCTTGAATTCCCTGCGTAGGTGTTGATGGCTTTAAACTTCTGGTCCTCTGTCTCTCAAGTGCAGGGATTACAGGCATGTGCTAACATGCCTTTTTTAAAAAAAAATATTTCAAAATTATGTATATGTGTGTGGGTTATGTGCCTATGTGTGCAAGAGCCCACAGAAGCTAGAGACATCATATTTCCTGGAGCCATAGTTAGAGGTGGTTGTAAGTCATCTAGTCTTTCTTCTGAAATCAGCTTGATTCCTCTGCAAGAGTAGTATTCACTTTTTTTTTCTTTCTGTTTTTGTTTTGTTTTTTTGAGACAGGGTTTCTCTGTGTAACAGCCCTGGCTGGGAACTCTCAGAGATCAGCCTGCCTCTGCCTTCTGAATGCTGGGATTAAAGGTGTGTACAACCACTGTCTGGCCAGTATTCACTCTTTTTATTTTTCACAATCAAGGCAAAATTTATTGCCTCCTAGTACCAGCTTATTGTAACAAGGTGATCTTTCTTTTTATTTAACTAATTTATTTTATATACTGACCACATCTTCCTCTCTCTCCTCTCCTCCCATCCCTTCTCTATATTTGCTAAGGGCCAGGGCTCCTATTGACATCAGCAAAGTATGGCACATTAAACTGCTTTAAGACCAAGCACTTTCCCCTGTATTCAGGCTGGGCAAGGCAATCCAGCATGAGGGATAGGTTCACAAAAGCCAGTCCAAGCACCAGGGACAGCTCCTGCTCCTATTGCTAGCAGTCACAAATAGACTAAGCTACACATCTTTCACATTTATGCAGAGGGCCTAAGTCCATCCCATGTAGGTTCTCTGGTTGTTGTTTCAGACTCTGTGAGTTCCCATGAGTCAGGCTAGCCGTTTCCAGAGAGGCTAGGTAATGAGGAGGGCTCAAAGGGGGGACATGTGGATCTCTGTGGGAAGGGGAACTAGAGGAGGAGAGCTCATTGGACTAGGGGTGGGTGGGCATGGGAAACTGAGGGTTCGGGTTGGGGGATGGGTGGAGGGGAAGAGTGCTGAGAGATGACTGGAAGGTGGGATAGAAGCCTGATGCTCTTAACTGCTGAGACATCTCTTTAGCCCCTGGACTTTTCCTTGCCCTAGAATAATTTTTTTTTAGTGCTAGAGAAGATGTAGTTGTTGATACTGTGATATCATCG
The DNA here is from genome assembly GCA_001685075.1 of Bramus lutescens. Taxonomy (NCBI): domain Eukaryota; kingdom Metazoa; phylum Chordata; class Mammalia; order Rodentia; family Cricetidae; genus Bramus; species Bramus lutescens. The sequence goes on from LOEQ01003340.1 coordinate 273,493, forward strand.
TAGTAGATTTTAGATTTTATTCTTGCTTCTTTGTTTTTATACAGCATAATGCTCCAATTCCTCAAGGAGGACGAGGTGCAGTCCAATTTGTGACCCAGTATCAGCACTCAAGTGGGCAGAGGCGTATCCGAGTGACCACGATTGCTAGGAAGTAAGATTTTTAAATTTAATTTTAATTTTTTATTAGAGGATTGTAGGTCATACTCTCAAGCTGGGTTTCTTAATTTGGGTAACGTTTATGACTAGAAAATAAACATTTATGGTTAAGGGTTTATTTGTGATTTATTTCTTTCAGACCTAGCTTATTTTGTAGAATAGTCAGTGATAAGTGCAATAGCAGTTTTTAAACAGTACTCCTCAGACAGCTAGGGCTGTACAGAGAAACCCTGTCTCAAAAACCAAGAATAAAACAAAATGAAACATACTCCTCAGGGTTGGGAAGCTAGCCCAGTTGGTAAAATGCTTGCCTTGCAAGCATGAAGACCTGAGATTGGTTCCCAGAACCCATGGAGAAAAAGCTGGATGTGGTGGACCCATGTGCAATCCCAGCTCTGAGAGACAGAGACAGATGCATTGTTGGGACTCTCTCTTCTGCTAGTCTAGTCTGTTTGGTGGCCTCCAGGCCAGTGAGAAATCCTGTCTCAAAAAACAAGGTACCTGGCTTCTGAGGACAATTCCTCAGGGATATACTTTCCTGCCTTCCGTATCCAATGCACAAATGTGCAACCACACATGCACACAGAAGTGCTCCTGAGTCACACACTTAAAAGCGTGTTTATTATGACCAGGTATGGTGGCACACACTTGTAATCTCAGCACTTGGGAGGTAGAGGCAGGAGGATCAGGAGATTCAGGTCATTCTGATGGAGTTAAGCCAGCTTGGCATACATGAAACTTTCTCAAAAAAGAAATAAACAAACAAAGGGCTGAAGGAATGGCTCAGTAGATAAGAGCATTTGCTGCTGTGGAGAAGACCCAAATTCAGTTCCTAGCAGCCATGTCAGGTAGCTAACTGTCTGTAACTGGTTTCAGGGGATCTAATGCCTTCTTAACACCTCGCAGGCACCCACCCACACATATACAGACATATTTACATATACACACTCCTAAATAATAATTAGTAACAACATCAAAACAGAAATAGATAAGTAAACAAATTTAGTTACATTATCTCCATGGGGACAATCAAATGTTGTTATTTAGTAGCGACACACACACACATACAAGCACACACACATATATGTATGTATATGTGTTATATGTACATGAATACTTTTATGCATATATACATACATATATAATATGTCATATACACTTAATAATAATAATGACATTTCAGCTGATGGTTGGGTCCATAGCTATAATTTTTCTGTGTGTTATTAACACTCTAATTCATTTATTGTACCAACATGCAGCTTCTGCTTTGTGGACTAGGCACTGTTAGGGGCTTGATCCACTATGATGGTGTGGTTAGACTGTTTTTCAAACTCTGTTGAAGGGTTAGTTATAATTTTTGTTCCCATCCTTTGGAATGAATGCTTTTACTAAGTACAATAAAAGTGAGTTACTATGAAAAAAAATTTAAAGACTACTCAAAACACATATTCTCATTTTTTATTACTTGGTTCGTCAGGCATAAAATTATCTAACATACACAAAAGTACATATGAAGTTACTTGCTAACATCATTCCATTATTGAGCTATTTTATTTTCAGGAGAAATGTTACCTTTATAATTCTGTTTAAAGCAGCTGAATCTCATGGTTCTCTAAGGTGGAAAAGTCCTGATTTAAACAGCTTTATTATTCTTTGAGTTTGTCTTATAAATTAAAGTTTATTAAGCTATAAATATCATAAACACTAAATATTAAAATTAAATTAAACTAGCTTGTATAGTTAGGACCCTCATTTGCTCTATTTTTTCTGTTTCTTATTAATATTTCACTAGACTGAGATAATTTATTTTTATTATCTGAAAAGCATTTTAGAATTGCTGAATGAAAGAAAATTAAAAATAGAGGAAGAGGCTTATTTTAATCAGTGTTCTACTGCTGTGATGGGACAACATGAGCGCCGCAATTCTTGTACGGAAAGCATTTCATTGGGGCTGGCTTATAGGTTCAGAGGTGTAGTCCATTGTCAGCATGTGGGGAACATGGCAACATGCAAGTAGACCTGAGAGTTCTACATCCAGATCCACAGGCAATATAAAGCAAAAGTTACTGAGACCGTCCTGGGCTTTTGAAATCTCAAAGCCCATCCCCCAGTGACTCATCCTCTAACAAAGTCACAGGTACTCCAACAAGACCACACCTCCTGCTCCCTCTCAAGTAGTGCCTCTCCCTGATGAACAGTCATCAAAATGTATGAACCTATGGGGGCCATTCTTATTCAAACCACCACAGGGCTGGAGTTGGGACTCAGCACCTATGAATGCTTGCTGCTCTTGCCGAGGACTATCGTTTGGTTCTCAGTACCCAGGTTGGACAGTTCACAGCTGCCACGGACCGACTCTCTTGGAGCTCACAGACCGAGGGAGAACAAGGGGGAAGGCTTGAGGAGAATCTAGAATTTGGCGAGTGA
>LOEQ01003340.1:311657-323719 GCA_001685075.1 Bramus lutescens
TTTGGAAGAGCAGGCAATGCTCTTAACCACTGAGCCATCTCTCCAGCCCGTGAGCAGAGTTCTTCCATGCAGATATGCCACTGTGGTAAGTGTTGTGGAGACTGAGAATTAAAGTTATTTCTAATCAGCTGTTTCTGAGTACTGGCTGGATCAAGTTTGCATAACCCAACAGTTTATATAGAGAATTTAAAAAAGAATTTATTTTGCTATTAATGATATATAGTTGTGTATATTGTGCATTCAAGCGTCTGTACCTGAGTACCAGTGACCACAGAGGTTAGCAACATCAGATCCACCAGAGCTGGAGTCACGAGCAATTGTGAGCCATCCTGTGCGGGGTTCTGGGAACCGAACTCAGGTCGTCTGCAAGAACAGCAAGTGCTCTTAACCGCTGAACCATTCTCTAGCCCCCAGAACTGTTTCCTAAAGACAGTCTCAAGTAGCCTGGGATGGCCTCCATTCACTATGTTGCTAAGAATAACTTTGAACTTCTGATTTACCTGCCTCTACCTCTGAAGCGATGGGATTACAGGTGTGTGGGACCATACCCAATACTTGCTAGGCAAACACTTAACGAACTGGTCTACATCTTCTGCTCTTAGTGTTTTCTTAAATATTGCTAGAGGCTTGGAGAGATGACTCAATGCTTAAGAATGCTTGCTGCTTTTACAGAAGACCTGGGTTCAGTTCCCAGCACCTACCCAGCAGCTAAAAAACGGTCTGTGATCCCAGCGCAAGGGGATCCTACACCTTCTTCTGGCAGCTATAGGCACTCATGTGGTGCACATACGTATCATAGGCAGAATACTTATGTGCATAAAATAAAAAGCTAAATCTTTGAAGAAGTATTATCAGAATTGGAGTATAGCCTTTTAGCCTTTTTTGTAATTTTAAATGAAATATTAAAACTAAAATTGTCCAGAAAATTGTTTGTCTGCATTTTGAAAGCCAATGTTTTGGTTTATTTGTTTCCAGTAATGAAGATTTGATACCTCCATTTGAGGTCCATTTTGTCAGCAAGAAAAGAATAAATGACTGAGCTGTGGGAAGCCATTTCAGCTTCCAACCATCTGAACATTTAAGAAAATTTCCAAGACGAGTGTGCTCCTGAAACAAAAAGAAAACAGGCTCTTTCTTTATTTGGAAGGTTATTATTTATTTATTTTTTGAGAAACTCGGTGCTTTACTATGAAACTTCCTCTCCTCGCCCCTCCCCTCCCCTCTTCTCTTCTTCTCTTCCTCTCCTCTCCCCTCCCCTCCTCTCCCTTCCCTTTCCCTCTTTCTGTTTCTCTCACCAGGTTATGGGAGCCAGTCTCGTCAGTTAGTTATTATTTACAAAAGCAATAGTAAATATAACAACTGTTTTAGAATGGCAATGTCACACATCTCAGTGCAAATATATGTAGGATATTTAAAAGATGTAATGCTAATTCCAACGGGAAAGACTACATCTATATTCTGATTAGGCTTGATTTAGTACTTCTGGGATCAGAAACTTCTCTTCTGCTCCAGAAGCTACATTCTTTTTACCATATTCAGTTAAGTTTATAGGCTGCTCACAATTCTTGTATGTTTCATCCACTTAGTATTTTATAATACAATACATTGCACACCGCCAGTGGCCGTGTCACAGGAGGAGCAGAGGCAAAAGACACTCTGCGGGCTGTGGTCTGGGGGCCTTGCCTATGCCAGCTTTACCCATCAGGGTTTTGTTTCCTGCTGGGCAGGTCCCCTGAGGTCATTTGCCATCTGCTGCTTCTCTGACATGGCCAGCAGCAGCAGACTTTAAGTAAGGAAGAAGTATTATCAAATGGTTCTTTACCCAGCAAAGAGGGGAAACAGGTACAAGGGCATTTTTTTCTAAAAGGAGAAATCTGATTCCTGTTAACTATGCACACACATATGAAGTGACAGTGTGCCCCAGAAACTCTGGGACACTAAGGAGGTCCAAGGCTCAGCTGTGCCACCTGCTGCTGAATGACTCTAGGCAAGTTCCCTAACTGCCCTGCGTCTGATTCCTTACATTCATGAGTGGGAAATCCTAGACCTGCGCAGTGTGTTAGAGTTAATGATTGAGTGCTCTAATATGCTTAGAACACTGTCTTGTAACAAATGCCCTGTGATTGCTGTCTGTCCTCATGGTCGCTGGAGGCCTTTGTCTGTGTCTCTCCCGTGTGACCTGCACCACATCGTCACCTGCCCTTACAGAGACGGAAACAAAGGTTTAAGGATCTCAAGAAGGGTTTCGTGTCTGGCACGCCGTGGACAGGAGATTGCACACGGATGCCTGGCAAAGGCAAACTGATAGTCTTTGTTAGTGCCTGACACGAACGGAGCCTCCACTGCACAAGGAGAGCATGTGGTCTGTGTGCTGAGGATTGCCTTGAGATCAGCTCCTTAGCACTCTTTGTGAACAACCTGTGCTGTCAGCAGGGACTTTGCCCCGGAATACGTGCCCTTCCCCTTTCCTTGCCCCAGACAGTGACCAGTTCTCTAGCCTATTTGGTCTCTGGCTTATCCAACAGTCACCATATAGTATAGGATTTTTCTTTCAGTGACCATCCCAGGAGACATCAGCCCGGATTTCCCGGTGCCAGGACCCTGATGTCCTTTTGCTAGCTGTGGGCCGTCATAACTTTCCTGATCTGTCCCTGTGTCCACCGTCAGGAATGCTCACTGCCACCCAAGTCTGGTGTGCTGATTTTAGGTTTTCTGGTAGCTTCTGAAGTATTTTCTCTGTCGTGTCTAGAGGGTGCTGTCTATCCACAGGTGTATTGAGCCTCGGGTCTTACAATCTTTTCTCCTTCCCTTCTGAGATTTTCCTTGAGCTTTAGGTGTCGGGGTTGCATTACAGAGTGTCAGGTGGGGGTAGGCACCCCACTCACTCATTCTCTGCATTTTGGCCTTTTGTGAATCTCTGCAATAGTCTCCATAGATGGGTGTGTGCATTAGAGCTGCACTTCTTTTGTTATTAATTCATTTTTTTTCATTTATTTCATACCCTGATTGCAGTTTCCCCTCCCTCTTCTTCTCCCACCCTCCACCTCCTCTCTAACCCCCATCCACTCCTCCTGTCTCCATTCAGAAAGGGCCAGGCCTCCTGTGGGCATCAACAAAGCATGGTACATCAAGTTGAGGCAGGACCAAGCTCTCCCCCTGCATCAAAGCTGGGTGAGGCACCCCAGCATGGGGGATAGGTTCCCCAAAGCCAGCTCAGATGCCAGGGACAGGCCATGATCCCACTGCTAGGAGTCCCACAAACGGACCAACATAAAAACTTTCACACACATGCAGAGGGCCTAGGTCGGTCCCATGCAGGCTTCCTAACTGTTGGTCCAGAGTGGGTGAGCTCCCATGCACTCAGGTCAGCCGAGGAGAGCTGCACACTTATACGGCTATAAAGATAGGTATTTAAGAAACAGAAATTATATTAGTTTAGGACGCTAAAGGAAGTACATTCTCTTCTGGAGTCTGTAACCTCTCCTGGTGTGGGTAATTGAGTAGGGTTACAGTAGCAGGCACGAACCCCTTCATGTTGAGTGCGTCTTAAGCCCAACTAGACAACAGGTGGCTAGCCTCACGATAAAAGTGCTCCAATGTCACCACTGACACACTCATTCTTAAAAACGTTTTTTGTTTTTGCATCTTATTTGCTTATTTTGTGTCTCTCTATATAGGTGTGTACACATGTAGACATCAGATGACAGCTTCTGGGAATTGGTTCTTTCCTTATAGATCATGTAGGTATATAGAGATGCCATGTAGCTACCGAAGGAGACAGATGCCAGATCCTTACCAGTAAACCACAGCCTTGTGCTGATACAGATTAATAGACATGGGTTAATTTAAGAGGTAAGAGTTAGTTAATAAGAAGTCTGAGCTAATAGGCCAAGCAGTGTAGTAATTAATATAGTTTGTGTGTAATTATTTGGGTCTGGGCAGCTGGGAAACAAAGAAGCAGTCTCCACTGCATCTGGGGACAAATTTAATGTGTTCAACAATATCCAGGCAGTTGTAGCTAGAATTTTTTTCAGAGTAACTGGGGATGTGTATATGGGGTATTGTATCTTTTTTTTGGTAAAGACTTTTCAAATGTTTTAATCCTTTTTTTTTAAGAGAGGAGGAGGTTGTCTCTTATTGGCCTGGAATATGCCATGTAGGCTAGGATAACTGGTCAATGGATGTCAAAGATACATTGGCCTCCATTCCCATAGCCCTTGAGTTGTAAGCACATTTTACCCTGCTCAGTTTTTTCCTTCCCCCATTTTTTGAGTGTGTGTGTGTATGTGTGTGTGCATGTGTGAGTATGTGTGTGTATGTGTGCAATCTGAGGATTTAGTTCAAGTCCTTGAGCTTACAAGGCAACCCCTTCACTTATCGAACTCTTTTCCCAGTCCTGTGTTTCAACCTTTTATTTAAGAATATTTTCCCACCTGAATGTCTAGTCCTCTGTGTTTATCTTTCTGTTCTTGTTTCCTAATTAGATTCTGCACAAATTTTTCCCTTGCTTTTTTTTAAAAGATTTATTTATTTATTATGCATCCAACATTCTGCCTCCATGCGTGCCTGCAGGACAGATGAGGGCACCAGATCTCATTACAGATGGTTGTGAGCTACCATGTGGGTTGCTGGGAATTGAACTCAGGACCTCTGGAAGAGCAGCCAGTGCTTTTAAGCTATGAGCCATCTCCCAGCCCTTTTCTCTTGTTTTTAAGTTATAGTATTTTTTACTTCTTTTTCATTTGAGGGAACAATATTTTAAATGAAAATGAAAGCGATGCCTTAAGACAAGTGTTTTTTTTTTTGTTTGTTTCTGTTTTGTTTTTCTCCCCCACCCCCCGGAAAAAGTAATTGCTACTAAAAGCTTATCCTGAGGAAGATGAAGTCATTAGAAGGAGAGATGGCTGGTTAGGACTGGAGGGATGGCCAAGATGGCTGGAGTAGGACCTCTGCCACCAGTCTCTCTCCCTGCCACCTTCTCATGGCGGAGTTCACTTTTGTGAAGCTTTGTAGCATTCGCTTCCTACTCAGCAGTTATATTCTGCCAGTTGTTTAGGTTTTTACTATTCAGTTCCTTTCTTTGCCTTACGTTTACTGTGCTGACAGGGGCTACACAAGATATGTGTGGGGGGGAGTTATCATTAGTCTCACGCAGTGGTGACCCTTAGGAGCTACACTAACTAGCCTAGCAAAATCTGCCTATGAATGTAATAGCGGAATGAGCATTATGGGAGTAGCCAACAGCTTTCTGATTAAATTAAGGCCCACTCCACAAGCAGGAACTCATGCTTGGCAACTGTAAACCTGACGGAGAAACCTGTGGCTATAGCGGTCACAGGAGGAGACCCTGTTACTACCATTTTACTAGATGGGTGTAGCATCAAAGTGCCTTCTCGGTATTTGCCCTTATCCTTATAGAGAATGCAGTTCCTAAGCCAAAGGTTAGAAGATTTTGAGAGGTAGCTTTTTGATTGTGGGGTGCATAATGTGATGTGCGTCAGGTAAATTGCCATTAATTGGTCTTTCGAGGCATTTGTTACAGCATTGGCCTGGCTTCCATTTTGCCTACTTGATGTGTGAGAATGCAGGGAGGCTCTGCCAGTCTCTTACAACTGCTGACTTACTGAAAATGTACCCCGGCCTTGAAAACCACGTTTAGCCTGTACTTCAGAGCAATTCTGACTAGAGTTTACATTTATGACTATTAATGTGGCCCCAAGGAGCATGTTTATTCATACTGCTTTATACATGTTTATTAATAGTGCCCCTGTTTGCCCTATGTAATGCCTTGGCACTAAATGTCTTTCGTGTGACGCCTGTCATTCCAGCACTGTGCCTTCGTCCCTCCGCTCCTGTATTTCCTTTTCGCTCACCCATCCATGTCAGTTTATATTCTGTGGATCTCTGTAAAATAGCAGCTTTGCCTCCAGCCTGAAGCCCTTTGACTTCTGCACGTTTAGTCTCTCTTATCTTGTTTTGTGTTGTTTTCATATTTCTTTGCATTTCCATTGTTTTGAAATACAGATCTTACTTTCTTTTGCTTTCATCTTTCTTTGATCTCTCTCTCTCTCTCTCTTAGTTACAAAGTTTTGTTGCTGGTGTTTTTGGATTATTTGACCAGATTTATGTCACTCAACCTGACTCCCTGCTTGCTGGGATCCAGAGAATGACTCTGAATTCCTCATTCTCTTGCATCAGCCTATAGAGTGCTGAAATTACAGGCCTGTCCCGCCTAGCTCAAAGCAAGCATGTGAAACTGGGTTTCATTATTGCAGTCTCTCTCCTCCACATAGATGCCATTACACTTTGCTCCAGTGTCTCTTTCGCTCTAAGTTTTTGTTTTCCAAAGCATCTCTTCACTTACATCTCTCTAAGTGTTGAAGAGTGCAGCCATGTCTTTGATGACCTTACTTGAGAGGCCCTGTTTACTTTTCAGTTTTTAATTTCTGACCAATTTCTAATTTCCATACAGTTTTTGCTAGCATAATCTGGGTTTTAATATGCAGATCACTGTAAAATATGAAAAGGAATATATCAATAATATTTTGGTATTACTTTGTTAAATTGTTTTCTCAATATTTATGCTTGTCTTTTTCTCATTAATTTGTGGAGCCCTGGCAGGAAGTTATTCATCACTTAGTTGTCTGTGATCAATTTGGTCATACACACACACAAACACACACACAATTTACATTTATTTATTTATTTATTTATTTGTGTGTGTTCACACACAGGCCACAGTGTACAAAGTGGAGGTCAACTAGCAGGACTTGATTCTATCCTTTCACCATGTGGGTTTTGAGGATCAAGGTATTGAATTCAGTTCATCAGGTTTGGTGTCAAGTGCCCTTGTCACATATTTTTCATAGACACTTTTGTGCAAATATAGAGGTAGCTCTTTTGGAAGATTATAACCAGAATAAGTTTAATTTTGACGTTAGTAATATTTAGTTAGTAAAAAGAGAAACATGAAGGCAAGTATATATTTTAAAATACATTTAAGGTATATTTATTAACCTACAGTGGTATATTGCTCAGTGATGGAGCTGTGTTCTGTAAAATGCATTGTTGTGTGACTCTGTAGTTGCAGAAACATCAAAGTGTGCTTGCACAAACCTAGATGGTATAGCTTGCTATGTACCTTGGCTAAATATTATATACCACTTTTTATGTGGTATGATATTGATTGAAATATTCTTATTGGTTATATATAAGACTTATAATAGTTGGAAACATTATAGTAAAAATACCTTGGCATCTGTTCAAAGAACTGAACCTAAATCTCCTTTGTTATTTTATAGAGTAGTGGTTCCAGCTTTAGGATGATCATTATGGTTTTGAAGAACTCATGCTTTCAAATATTACATTATTAGACAACTCAGCACTAGAGAGTCTGGCTGATAACATCTAGAGAATTGAAGATGTCAAGACAGACAACCCATATAATTAAAAGCCACAACATGTTCACATGCCATCAGTAGAAGAAATTCTCAGAGACGTAAACACTAATAGTTTACTTGAAGTAGATGTATTTTTTAAAATGGACTAGCATAGTGGCTTTCAAACTTGGCTGTGCATTAGAATGAATTGAGGATTTAATCAAAATGCATACTTATTTATAGTCACACCAAAAATTATTGATCCGGTTGGGTATGTCTAGAAGTGACTATGTATTCAGCCAACAGTCTATCTTTCTTCTAAAAAGGCAGGATCTCATGTAGTCAAAGCTAGCATCCACTGTGTAGCTGAAGATGCTCTGGCGCTAAATCTCCAATCTTCCTACCTCAGCCTTCCAAGTTTGGAATTCGAGGTATATATAACCATTGCCTGGCTTGGCTGTACATGCAAAACAGTGCCATTGAACTGAGGGTATTGTGTGTGAAGCTGGGGATGGTGGCTACACCCAGTTGTCTATAAGTGTCCATGAAGGCATGAGAATTATCTGCACAAAGATTTATTTTGAAGACAAATTTCATACCTTAGCACTTCATTGTTTAGCGTACTTGCTGGCCACTTGTTTTCTCTTGTACACCAAACCCAAAATTTAGTGGCTTAAAGGAAAAAAAACCCTTAATTTTCTTAGAGTTTTCCAGTATTCACATAGTTAGTTAGTTGTATAGCTTTGCTGAGGCCACCGCTTTCACTCGCTTGACTCTTGGTTCATTAGAGATTAGACAAAATTTGGATACCAGGATGGTTGGGACTCCTCCACAGTATGTCAGAAGCCCCATAGGCTCAAATGTGGAAGTTCCAGATTTTCCCAAGACCTGGAACTGGCACAGTATCATCTCCACTGCACTCTGTGACTGCAGCTGGCTCCACAGTGAACTGTCAAGCCCAGGAGATGAAAGTATAGTGTGTAGATACTTGGAGTTACAGATTACTGGGGTTACTGAGAGAATCTCACAGGGATCTCTGTGGGGCAGACATTGGCAATGGGGAGACAATACAAGGGAGTGAAATTGATGTCTAATTATTACATCCTACTTGGAGATGCTGAGGATGTACAGGTACGGTTAAGAAAAAGTTCAGGCTATGGACTTTATTCAGGTACAAATTCAGGCTAATTCAAATACCAAAGTCCAGCTAAGAGAATACTGCTATAGGCGCTATATTGCTCAAGAAAGGCCAGGGACATGGGTGAAGGTTGTGCGGCATTGTTTCTCAGAAGATGTGAACAAGCATCCACTCACCTTAGATAGGCAACCACTGGCAAATCAAAGTCAGCTGTCACTTACTTCTAAAGTCCATTATGGTGAACCAATGAGTTCTATTGGGAGTGGAAAAGACTCAGGACAACTTTATCACCAAAAGCCCAGACCAGCATAGAAAGCTGGAAAAGCTGGAATCTGGAGTTCATGGCATAACTTGTAGTCAGTTTGACAGGTTGGAGTTTTATAAGGTTGCCTTCTTACAGGCAGTTTGACTGGTCTCAGTCTTTTTTAGGCAGTTACTCTGGTCTGAGCTTCTTATAGGCAGCTCAGCATGTCTGCGAGTGTCTCTTAGAAGTCTTTACTGCTCATATATGCTTGGGGAGGGAGAGGCCTAGTGAATCTGTTCAGTTTCAGGAACTTCCTAAAGTGATTGAGTTGTTTAGTTCCCCAGTTTTAGCAAACTTCGCTGCAAGATGGAATGATTTTTGTTGAGAATATAAGGTATCTTAAGGAGCCTCCCTCTAAGATGGAATGTTTTATCTCAGAGGAAAACTAGTATACAACAATGAATGAGCTCAATTCTTGTAAGACTGATAGATGTTGCCAAGAGGGAGGTAGCTAACTGTGTGCCTCCAAGGTCACCCAGACTGCAATAGCCCCACACCCCGATGCTTGATATTCTTTCCATATAGATGTGGTTTAGAGTATTGCTAGACCACCATAATTCCTGAGATGGCTTCTAATTTATTAGGCAGAGGTTAGGGTAGCAGAGTAAGAAATGTACGTGGCAAAGGAAAAGAGGAAAAGTATTTGGCAAAGTCGAGACAAGGATGAGACTGTCTGATGTTTCAGGCTTGTCTACTGTAGCAGGAAACATCTTCATGTTTTCCCTCTTTTTCTTGGATCCTTTAAGTGCTGGTTATAAGTCACTTTGAAGGAGTTCAAATGAGAAAGAAATTGCAGAATCAAGAAATAGAGGAGGAAGAGGGTCTGATAATGGGGACCCAAGTTGTGGGCACACCCACCCCTTCACACCTTCCATATTCTGTTGTATGAGCAAATGCAGCCTTCTTGCTAGTTTTCTTGTCAGCGAAAGATGAAGCCATGAGAGTTTAAGTACCGACACGAACACTATGCACGGCAGTGTGCAGAACAGCAGGGCAGGGGAGCTGATGGAGCTGAGGAGGTTTCTGCTGCAGAGGCTATTTTTGCTGGCCTCCAAGGGAGAAGATGAGATGGGGACAGAAGGGAGCGGGATAAAAGGCTGAAAAGCAGGTGTGAGAAGAAAATTCTCTTCCTTTACTGACGTGAAAATTTAATGAGATGCGAGGAGAGGAAGAGTAGCTTCAAATTTTAAAAATTGCATCTGTTTATTTATTTATTCGTGTGCATCTACATGCATGCGTACATGCATGCCCCATGCGTGGAGATCAGGTGGCAGCTTATGGGAGCTTGTTCTCTTCCACCAGGTGGATCCTGAGGGCTGAACTCAGGTCACCAGACTGGGTGTCAATGCCTTTACTTATGGAGCCATCTCTCTTGCCCACAAAGGGGCAGCTCGAAGAAAGCTGTAAGCAAAGCGAAGTCTCGTAAAAGCAAAAGTTAACTAGACTTCTGCTTATCGCAAACCTTCATGTCTTTAAATAATTCCCTTCCTTAGAAAAGGTGGACTGTGTCTCTTAGAACAGTGTTTTCTTTTATCTATTTAATTATTTTTTTCCTGTACTAGGGACTGAACCCAGAAATTCACACATGCTAGGCAAACACTCTTTCACGTTCCAAACCCTAGAATAGTATTTGAAAAGATGCAGAAGGACACAAAAGGGAAAAAGACAGCAGTTATTAATTATTCCAGATAGCACTTTGGATGATAACAGAAAGGAAACAACAACAGCAAAACAAGCTTTGCTGCATCTGGCTAGATGGGGCGCTTCTGGCTTTAGTCAACTCCGTCATCACAGACAATAAATATCAGATCTGGCCTTTAGCATTTGCAAGGGGAATTTGACCTTTACATTTTAAAGGAAATGAGAAACAAAGAGATTACATAATTAAAAATCTGTTTCTGTCTCTTAAAAGCAATTCAATTTAGGTCAGGAGCCAAGCATCTCCCTTTCCCTCTAATTGTTTTACCTTGGCTCCTGGTACCCTGCCCTTGTTTCTCCTGTGAATAGCTCATTAGTGTTGGGCCAGTGTTCCCATTGGGTGCACCATGCCAATGGTGGAAACAATAGAGGAAGCATTATGATCCAAGACATGTTAATATTGAATCTGAAATAGAATAATGAACAAGACCGTGTGCCTCCTACATGCCTGTTAGCAATAAACTCTCAACGGTGACTCATTTTCTAGTTGACCTTCTTGGCTAACCACCATACAGAAGGACAGGATGAAAATGCTCACCACTCATCAGCTTAGGGCTCTGAACCTGTCCCCTTCTATTGGACCCATGTTATCTTTATCATTTGGGGAAAGCCCAAGTAGAGAGGTTATATAAAAATATGCATGTGGACATTTGAATATCTCCAGTAAAAAAAAAATCAAGACAAAATCAAGAAATTAACCACAAGTTCAGAGAATTCTGGGGAAATACAACACAATTAAATGAGTGAGAACTAAGTACCAAAAGACTAAAATTTTGGTTTTAGGGCAGGTAATACCTTTACAAATTTCAATTATGAAAAAGATATAGAGAGGTTATTATAAGGTGTTTTTTTGAGGCTGTTATGGATTTGCTTTTCTGACTTTGGACTGACAAATGGAATTGTGTCAGATCCAAAGCTTCCATAGAGTGAAATAAATAATTTCCAGCATGAAGGGAATGGGCAAATATCCTTGTCAGCTATTCATCAGACATGGGATTAATAGCCACATGCATAAAAAACTAAAAAAAAAATCAAATGCCCCAATGAACAAATAATCCAATTGACAAATGGGCAATTGAACTTTTCAAATGTCTCTGAAATATATGAAAAAAAAGTTCAACATCCTTAGCACTTCCGAATGACTTTGAAATTGCTTCACAGTTTGGGTAGAATGGGTGTCATGAGAAAACAAAGCTCAATGAGTGTTGGCAAGAGTGCGGAAGAAAAAATCCTTCACACTATTAGTGGAACTCTGAGCTGGTGAAGCCATGTGAAAATCAGCTTGGGGGTTCCTCATATTAAAGATAGACCCAATGAGCCAGCTTTACCAATTCTGAGTATTTGCGGGAAGGAATCTTGCACAGCATATTGGAGAGGCAGCTGCATGTCCTGTTGACTGTGGCACTTACTCCTGACAGGCAATTACGGAATGACCTTGGACGTCTATCAGTAGATGGGTGATTAAAGAATATGTGTATGCACAATAGATACCCTGTCTCAAAAAAACCAAAGAGAGAGAGAGAGAGAGAGAGAGAGAGAGAGA
>LOEQ01003340.1:352332-366400 GCA_001685075.1 Bramus lutescens
CATTACAGATGGTTGTGAGCCACCATGTGGTTGCCGGGAATTAAACTCAGGACCCTTAGAAGAGCAGGCAATGCTCTTAACCACTGAGCCATCTCTTCAGCCCCCAGGTGCCGTTTTCTGTACTTGTTTAATCTTAGTTGCATATGACATCAGGTCCCGGATGATGGAATGGATCACGGGTCACTTTTCTCATAACTTCATTCGTTTTTCTCTTGCAAGACGCTGCTACTTTAGGGGGTAGAAACTCAAGATCCTGCTAGAGAGGAGCCTGTTGAAATGAGGTGCTTGTCTAAAGAGGACAAAGGATTATTTTCGTAAGGTGGTTTGGATGAGAAATGTATCTCATAGGCTCAGCTGTTTGAACACTTGGCCCCAGTCTGTGATTTTGTTTCGGGAGGTTATGGTACTTTGATGAGGTGCAGCCTTGTTGGAGGAAGCGCATCACTGTGGCACGCTCTGAGGCTTATAGCCTTGTCCCACTTCCGGTTTACTCTCTCCATCACATATGTGTGGATGGGAACGTGATGGGCCAGCTTTCTGGCTGTCTGCTGTGGTACCTCCTCTGCTGTTATGGATTTTCCTCTGAAACCATTAGCCGAAATTAACTCTTATGTAAGTTGCTTTTGGTCGTGCTATGTTTTTACACGGAAAAATCAAATATACTATAACATTTAAAGAACAATGCAACTACCAAACACTAATTGTCAATTAGCCATCAATTAAGTAAATCACCTACAGGGGTGTGATTTAGTGGGAAACGGGCGTGAAGCCTTGATAACTTGAACTCAAATCTTAGTTCCAACTTAATATCTGAGGGTCATTTGGCAAATTATTTAGCTCTTTGTAAGCTTGGATTTCTTGACTTTCAAAGAAGATGTGAAAGTTTCAAATAATGTTTGCATGAGCATAGGGCTTTTTATGTAGTAATTTTCAATAGAAGTTAGCCACCATTTTTGTATTATATTAAAAATAGGGAAAGAGCTTTATTTTCTACAAAAGAAAAACATAAAATGGCAAGTTGTGGCTATGAAAATTTATATAATCTTTCTGGAGAAAAACATTGGCTGTGTTAATCAAAAGCATTAAAATGTACATATGCTTTGATCAAGTATTTCCACATTTAGGAATTACTATAATAGAATAATCAGGGGTTTTAATAAATATGTATGAAGAGAATTTATGCTGACAGTTTCTTATAATTATACAAAGCATAAATGAATATTCAGCAATAGGTAATCAGTTATATCAAGTTTGTGAATTTTGAGCCAGGTTTCTATTTTTGAGAATACCATATAGACATGTGTATATTTTGCTTTGTTGTTGTTTTTGGTTTTTCGAAACAGGGTCTCACTTTGTAGCCCAGGCTGGATTTGAACTCATGACAATCTTCCTGTGCCGAGTTTTGTAATTACAGGCATGGGCTATCATACTTGTCCAGAATGTATATTTTTATTTAATTTTTTTATGTGTTTGAGTGGTTTGCTTGCATATATGTCTGTGCACAACATGTATACACGGTACCCACAGAGGTCAGAAGAGGGCACTGGGTTCCCTGGAACTGGAGTTGTAGATGGTTATGAAGCCATCATGTGGGTGCTGGGAATCAAACCTGGGTCTCCTCCAAGAACAATAAGTACTCTTTATGGATGGATGAGCTATCTCTCTAGTCCTCTGTATGTTTTGAATAGAAAAGTACCCATTAAATGTCAAATGGAGAAACAGAACACGATCCATTAGAAATAATACATAGCACCAGACAACTAATGTCCCTTATAAATTGAACATGTCTCAACCAGACTCTCGATTTCCTTTAATGTCCTCTTTTTCTACTGTCCCTATTGCTCCAGATGACACTAGTTAGTTTAAATGCCTCTACCTCACAGTATCTGTATTCCTGTATTAAAAATTTGCTCATTACCCATTGCTAGTTCCACACTGGGAGTCAGCTTTGCTGTGTTCTATGGTGTTGTTAATGCCTAGAGTGATGATCAACATGTATGAGATAAGCTACAGGTATTTGTTGATTAATTGCAGGAATGACCTCTCAACTAGGAAAGAACATGCTCAGAAACACTATCAGTGATTAACTTCTGAGGGCAGAATTATGGTAGCATTTTGAAACTTAAAAAAAGATCTTTTTTTTTCTCTGTAGAAGGCACTGATTAAGAGTAGTATAAAAGGTTAATTAGTAAACCCACTGAATTTTGTCATTAGGTACATGGTGTTCTCTTTAGTGGTCAGTGTGAATAGGAGAGAATGAAGTTGGTTAGTCTGCTGCAGGAGAGTGTTACTAACAAATTGGGAAGAGAATTCAGTTCATTATAAAAATGGACAGGAAAAAGAATTTTGTTATAAAGAAATGTCTTGCTATGTATTCTGGCTGGCCATGAACTCATTAACCTCTTGCCTCAGCTTTCCTAGCACGGGGATTACGGGTGTGCTGGGATTACAAAGTGTGTTGAGAGAATTATCAAGGTCACTCTAGTCCTAGAGAAATGATTCCTGTGAGGCTAATGTGCTGTGCTTGGAGAATTCCTGTCTCTTAAAGACAGAGAAAAAAATTACAAGTTTAATTTTAAGCAATTTTAGTTTCAGTTTCCTTTATTAAAATTGAATTAGCTGGGCCAATGAGTGGGTAAAGGTACCACCAAGCCCAATGACCTGAGTTGGATCCCCCAGGGTCCATGTGGTGGAAGGAGAGAATCAACTCCCACAAATTGTCTTCTGACCACTACATGAGTGCATATGCCCCACAACTCGCACAAATATATACATAAGTACATTTAAAAATTGCATTAATTTTCTTCTAAAAATAAAATATTTTTCATTATTGGAGAAAGACTGTGGACAGAGTTTACTATTGGATCAAACTTTTTAATTGAGCTGAGTGAAGCCAAATTTATACATTGCAGATCTTATGTACGACCCATAGGGTATATTATATGCATTTAAATTCCTTATCCACGGGAGATCTTTACATCTTTCTCCAGTAAAAATATCTCTCCCTCCATTGTCTGTGTTTATGATATTTTTAATACCATGTTACACTTCCTGGCAGACTAACAAAGCACACTTTCATTCCTAATTTTGTTCAGGTTACACGTACTTTCTGTGCTTGGGAAGTGTGACTTGAAAAGCTCTTAAAAGACAAAAGAAAGGAGAGGAAAGAAGAATTTATATAAAAGGGTGAAAAGCAATGCTCGGTTTAGAATCCATTATCATCACATGGTGCACTAAATACGACACTGTGTTCATGGTGCTGTTTGTTAAAACCCAGTAGGTACATGCTTTCGTGGAATAAAAAAGTACAGTTCAGGAGCTGGAAAGATGGCTCGGTGGTTAAGAGAACTTGCTGCTTTTTTCAGGACCTGGGTTCAATTCCCAGCTTATCGCCTTCTGTAACTCCAGTTCCAGGGTATGTGGTACCCTCTTCTGGCCTTTGTGGGCACCAGGCAGCTATGTGGTGCATGTCATATAGGCAAAATACTCATATGCATAAATTAGAAATGAATATTAAAAAGTGTAGAAGTTAACTCGATTCTGGAAATAACCAGGCTAGCTAAAAGATTAAACACTTATATTTTTTATTCATTATAAGGGGAAAACTCTCGAAATAGGAACGAGAAGTCCAAGCTCAGCTATGCTGCGAGGGAACAGAGAGAGAGAGCACCATTTTTCTCTGGGTCCCAGAAACCACACCCTCTTAAAGATAATTGGTTAACAAGGCTTCCCCATCAAAAAAGGTCAATTCATGTTGCTAGCATAACTGAAGTAATAGCATCCTCAGCATCAAAACATTGTATTTCCCTTAGCATGTGGAAACATTGTATTTCTGAGCATATGTAAACATTATGTTTCCCTGAGCATGTTTAAATATTATAGTTTCTCTGAGGATGTGTAAACATTGTATTTCTCTGAGCATGTGTACTTATTTTATAGGAATCAAACTACCTCATGTGGATGTTAATAAGAGCTTCCATTGTTTAAGTAGTCTTGAAATATCCATGTAATAGGCTTGTTAAGGAGACTGGAAACATGTATTTAATTATTAGCATTCAGAAACACAGTAGATATTAGTGACAATTCTTTGATGGCAATTGAGAAACTACTATTACGATTTTTTTTGTTTAAAACAATATAGTTAAATAGCTATAAATCAATTTAACAGAATCACCTTTATCATGCAATGGGTCATGGTGTGATTGTTTCTAAGGGAAGAACTATGACAATAATGATGAAAATAATTATTATTAAAAAAAAGTCAAGCAGTGAATTTGGCTTATTTCTCCCCACCTTCCTTCCTCCCCCTTCCTTCCTCCTTTACTCTCTCCCTCTTGTCCATCTGTTATTCTTTCCTCCTTTTCTCCCCTGGTTCCAACAATGATTGTATGAATCAGGAGAAGAAGAAAATGAACTGAATGAATATATATTCATTGGCCAGCTATTACGTGACAGGCATTCTAAATCCATAAAAACAGGTGACAAGGGTGACATGGTGGAAGATCCTTGGCATGTTCCAGGAGCTAAAAGTTGGCCCGTACAATCAGTAGATTTGGGAGTGCAAGGTGGAAGCAGAAATGAAGCTGTTGCAGCATCAGAGGCAGACAGAGGGAGCAGTTGTCAAATCTGCTCAGGTGTCAGAAGTGACAGGACACAAAAGGCACCCACAAAATATTAAGGTTTTGAACATTACTGATATTTCAAAATCTAGTTAAAAATCTGACATACCCTTCAAAAATCATCTTGTCCACCTATCATATACAGTTAAGACCCCCATCTTTGCTCCGCACCACATATACTCTGAGCTTTATGGCCTTTGTAGCAGGTATACATGTGCTGGACTTTACAGCCTGTGATGTTTGTTTTGACATTGTCCTTATCAATCAACTTGTTAGCTTTCAAATCTCTGCCATATGCTCTCTTCTCCCACCCTTAGAGCTAGTAAGGCGGATCCAAGGAACAACGACTAGTCATGGTGCTGGCTGACACTTTCGTATAAACTGTTATATCTTTATTAATTCTTTGAGAATTTCACACAATGTTCTTTGATCAAGTTCACCCAAACTCCTGCTGGGAAAATTAAAATAGAAACCCAGGAAGTTAGTTCTACTACATCCTGGCACCGCCTTTAAAGAGATCATTTGCCAGGAGACAAATTTGCCAGGATACAAGAGGAAAAGAACTTGGGCTTCCAGAGTGAAGCATCCTATTTTCTCTACAGCTTTCATCCTTTAAGTCTTTATTGGGAAGTGGGATAAGTCACCAGATATCGCTAACACAGTCTAGAGACACAGCTCGAGGCAGGTTTTAGGGGAAAGGTTTTTAATAACTTGAGCTGTGCTGTTTTGCTTCATTTATAGATCTCTGTAATTCTTGAAATCTCCTTTGGATATGACTTAAGAGAAGGTAAGTAGAGTTGTTTCTGGGAGCAAGCCTGTGAGCTTTCAGCAAGGCAGTGTCCATGTGGATACTACTGTATCCCCTAGATACTCTGTGATACTACTGGACTCTTTCAGCAATATTTTATCTCTCATTGAATCTCCATCTCTGTGATCTGCAATGGTTGTCCTTAAATAATATGATGGGAAAAATAGATGTAGCTGGAGATGAGGCCAGAGTGGGATGGGTCTTGACAGATTAGAACTAACTTCAGAAAGAGGAGAAAATTGATTTTAGATTGTGTCAAGTGAACTTGGAAATGGCAGGTGAAGTTTCCATCCCATGGATATATTAATCTTCATATATCATGAAATCCCTTGAGAAAAATAACCACTGCTACAGCTACAGGAATGCTTGTCTCATCAGATTTAGCTAATGTGTTGCTTACTGCAGAGTTTTATTTTTCTGGGTCAATGTGGTATATTAATCTATCTATCTATCATCTATTTATCTATCTATCTATCTATCTATCTATCTATCTATCTACTTTATTATTATTTTTTGTGTGTTTAAGGTATTATGTTAGTTAAAAAAAGAAGAAAAGAAAAAAATTGTACTCAAGTTGCAAAGCATCCAGAGCAAAACTTGGAGACAGGTGGGTATTGTTCCAGGCTGATTGCTGCAGGAATGTGGACACAGGACTGGCTATTGTGAAATTAATGAAAAAGACCCACCAACTATTGCCCACCTGATTTGACAATTATTCTCCCATAATGGAGAGAAGCAGAAGTAAAAAGCCAGCAAAGAATACTTCAAGGAACTCATTGGAAATGATGAAGTAGGGGGATTTATAAATAGAACCATAAAGGTTAGATCCACAAAAAAGAATCCCAGTTGCCATTTAGTCCTGCCTTTCAATTTCCCTAGAATTACAAATCCCAGGAAAATGTCATTTAGTGCAAAGTCTGTCCAGAACCACCTAAGGGCTTTAATTGGTTAGTTCAGATGGGGCTAAAAATCAGAGAAGGCCCTGACTTTTCTTTCTCATGAATTTGCCACACATTCATCTGCTTTTAGCTTATGTTATTATTTATGCACACTAACTGTAAAGGACCTCCAAGTCTAAGCTCCATATTGTCCCTTACTGTGTCTTCTGAGGTGTAGTCAGAGAAGTTCCCAGCTGAGGTTGGTCTTTGCTTCTCTCAACTTCGCTTTTGTCTTCCCTTGGTTTTCAGGGTATGGCATTCTTAGAGTCTGTAAGATCTATTCTGAATGGGGTCTTGTTCAACAACATTGTTCAA
Source organism: Bramus lutescens (assembly GCA_001685075.1). Taxonomy (NCBI): domain Eukaryota; kingdom Metazoa; phylum Chordata; class Mammalia; order Rodentia; family Cricetidae; genus Bramus; species Bramus lutescens. The sequence continues at coordinate 359,013 of LOEQ01003340.1, forward strand.
CAGGCTGGGGGCCTGGTGGAACAACAATGACAACAAGAGCAACAGAAACAATAACAGCAATGACAATGATGACAGCATCTGTCCTCGACTGTTTTTCACTCTTTGCTCATTGGGGTCCGCCACCCAGCTCCCAAACGAATCACACACAGAGTCTTATGAATGCCTGGCCTTAGCTTGACTTGTTTCTAGCCAGCTTTTCTTAATTTAAATTATCCCATTTATCTTTTGCCTCTAGGTTTTTACCTTTCCTTATTCTATATACTTTTCTTTACTTTTTACTCTTTGGCTTGCTGTGTAGCGGGTAGCTGGCCCCTGGAGTCCTTCTTTCTTTCTCCTCCTCAGTCCTTGATCTTCCCAGGTTTTTCCTATTTATTCTCTCTGACTGCCAACCCTGCCTGTCCTTTCTCCTGTCTTCCTATTGACTGTTCAGCTCTTTATTAGACCAATTGGGTGTTTTAGACAGGCAAAGTAATAGTTTCACAGAGTTAAACAAATGCAATGTGAAAGAATGCAATACATCTTTGCACCATCAAACAAATGTTCCAGAGCGTAAACAAATGTAACACATCTTAAAATAATATTCCACAACAGGCAACAACAATAACAATGGCAACAACAGCAACAACAGCAGCAACAGCAACAACAATAACAAAAATCATGCCCTTGCAAGCTTAATTTTACTCCAGTGCCACACTTAATGCTAGATGGTGTCATGGATCCCAGTCTCTTCCTTCTAAGACCTCTTTTCTGTGTACACTTGGTTACTTGATGTTTCTTTCCCTTCCATGGCATCATATACCATGTATTTATTTATACTTTTAAGTAGATATCAATAACCCTTCTCTCTTAAATTCTGGAACTGTATACCTAATTGCCTATATGCTATTTCCATTTAAATGTTAAATAAGCATTTCATAATCTGCTTGATGAAAACCTAATTCCTGATTTTATCCAAAAACCTTCTCTTAGCCGTCTTTACTTTGGGAATTGTATTACTTGTAGGAATTGAGCAATTGTATAGTTGCTCAACCAGAATACCTTAGATTCACCCTTAGTCATCTTTTAATCTCTGTGATATTTTATTTTATGCACCTGATTTACTGGGACATAGCGAATGTCTATAATAGTGTTTCCAGATGTGATTGCATTCAGGGTATTCAGCTTTGTAGACAAAATTAAGCAGATTGTACTTCCCAATATGAGTACGCTCCAGCCTACTGAGAATTCCCTGTTTTCTCTCTCCTCTCCTCTTCTCTCTCCCTCATTCTCTTCTTCCTCTTTATGTCTCTTTGATTGTTTGAGCTAGAGCATTAGTTTTCTTCTGTCCTTTCATTATTCTGGGATTTATACGTTTAGCTCTTGTAGTTCTCAGGCCGTCAGACTCAGGACTGGTACTACACCATGTCTTTCCTGGGCATGACTGTTAATCTTGGTTGTCAACTTTACTGAATTAGAGAGACCTAGAAAAATGGTAAAACATGCTTCTGGGTGTAGCCGTTAGGATGTTTCTGTAGATGATTGGCATGTGGGTTGGTGTACAGAGTCAGGAAGAATTATCTTGAATGAAAATTGAGTGGAAATGCTGAGAACCTGGTGGGTCAGAAAAGGGTAGTGAGAACCTTGCCTGCAGAAGCCTGATTGTCTCTAGTGGTACAGTTTCTTCTGCTGCCATCACTGTGGACATTAGACTAGAGCTTCTTCAGTCTTTGAGCACGATATGGTATTTCATGGATTACCAGAGTACTGCCAAGCCTCCTGCCTCGTTCTGGGGCTGTGTAGTTAGATCCACTTGCTCTCGCTTCTAGGACTGAGCAACTGCTGGTTTTGCTACTCCTTCAGCCTGCAGATGACGCTCATGGTGAGGCTATTTAGCCTCTGACCCATCAGCTGATCTAATAATGATCATGGTGAGGCTATCTAGCCTCTGTCAGCTGATCTAATAAATCCTCTCTTACTATAATATTTATTTTGTTTCTCTAAAGACCTCCGACTAATGCACTGGGTACCCAGCTTGTAGACATCAGGGTGTAAGACAGTAATTTAGCAACTCATTATTATCCACAGCTCCTGCTTGTTTCTCTTGAGAACCCACTAATATACTTTCTAACCTTGCATCAACAAATCCTGTAAACCCTGCCTTCAGTGATCCCATATGATCACTTCTTAGCTCCTGCTCCAAAGTGTGGTTCATACCTGGACTGTTAGTACTAAGGCCTTTACAACACAAACCCCTTATCTAAGTCTCAATCACTGGAGCAGTCTCCTACGTCTTCATCTGTTTTGGCCCTTTTACACTTTATTCTAAATATGGTACCAAGATTCAGTTTTTAAAAGTATAAATTGATATCATGTGATTTCCTAGCATAAAAATCTCTAGTAGCTCTTATCACACTTGGAGAAAGTTCAGCATCTTCAATATGGTCTAGAAGGCCAGATATGAAGTGATGCTTGCTCAGCCCTTCAACCTAGCTTCCTACATTTGCCTTTCTCCAGGTACACCAGATGCGTCTCCATTGTGGTTCTTCTCCTAGTAATGCCTGGGACCCATGCCTTCTCATTCACATGCTGCACACACTCCTCTCTCATCAGACACCTTCCAGAAACCCTCCCCGTCCCATGGGTCAGCAAACCATTTATATGTGCCTCTTACAGAAAGTTTCTCTTTGGAAGTCCGGACATTCTGCTTGCCATTTTGCTGCTCTCAGCCGCGCAAGGATGCAGTAGAATTTGCTGAAAGAGTACTGTTGGGAGCTGTGAACCCCAGATCCTGAATTTATTGTAAACAACTTGTTTTCCACTGCTCTAAGACAGCCTGCAGCTGCTCTGAGCATGAGACCCTCAGGAGTTCCTGATGGCAGGGGAGTGACTTTTGGTGGGTTTGGCTGGGGCATGGCTATCAATCAGTTAAGGATCTCTATATAAGCTTCTCTGGTACACAGTAAGGGGGTCATTCCTGTTTCAAGGATGACCCGTATCTCTGTCTGTGTGTCGTCGTGTGCTTCCATCTCTAGCCACTTGCCCAGCTCACGAACTGTATGGTAGCGCATAGAGTGCAGATGGGCGTGGTGCGCTACAAGTACAGTTGATGATGCATATTTTCAGTCTTACTTAATGACATTGGATGGGAAAAGTGAAAGAATGAGAAGGAAAAATAAAACGGGAAAGTAGGAAATGGCTTTAAAGCCGAAGGGCAGAGTTGTTTTTAATTGGAATACAATACTTAATCTACATGGTTCAGGCCATAAACTCAAAGGCCCTCAGATTTGTAGGACTTTTGGAAAGGTGAGGCCAAGAGTGTGATTGATGGAGATAATCCATGGGCAGATTGAGTACTGTATCATGACCTGATATTTATGTCCATTAACAATCACCACCACAAAAATCACAAACAATACGCTGGCCAGAAAACCATTTCTATATCCGGAGCCTAGATCTGCCTGGTGTTAGTATGTATCTGCAGAGAGCACACCAATTCTATGGAGATGCAGTGTGTTCTTTCTAAAAGTTTGCTGCAAATGTAAACATGTTGAGTTTAAGAAAGAAAATATGCTGGATGAGGAAAGAGTTTGGTCTGCTAGGTTATGAAAGATTCTCTTCCATTGATCCATCTGTGACTTTCAATCAAGTAATTAGTTGTTGCAGTCTTCAATTTGTTCAGTCCTGGTTGAATATAAAAATGTCACTCCTGGGGTTGTAGGTAGAGGCAGACTTTTGTTTCCCTAGAATAAAGATGCCTCATAATAGTACACATTGCTGACATGATATGATAAAGTATTTAGACTTCTTAAGAAAAAGGGTCCCTTTACATATACAATTGTTTTTCTCTTTTGTGCTGCCTAAAGAAAACAGACATAGCTTTAGCCAGATCTGTCATTTTAATTTATGTCTTCCCCATCACAAATGCATAATGAGTGTATTGATAAATTACTATGCAAGCCGAGAAGCTGCATGCTGGCTTGCTGCAGGATTCAATTAAGACAGAGGAACACTATTTTGAATAATCAAATGCTATTTTGAATAAGTAATTCAAATAAACAAATGCAATTAGTGAGAAGTGGTGGTGATGGATTCAAGAGGGAGAAATTCTTATAAATACATACAATTCTTAATATATATTTAGAGGCCACCTTAGTTCTCTCCTCCCACTTTCTTGTGAGTTTTGGAGATCAAATTCCAGTTATTAGACTCGTTCTACAAAGCATTTTTACTCACAGAACAATCTCACAGGTCCTCTTACATATAGTTTAAGCACCATTTAGAGTTGATAAAATAGATTGCCTATTGGTGTATAGTTGTATATGTTGGAGTTAACAATGATTTCCTAATAACATCAGGAAGTCCTTTTAGTTCTTAGTGATTGCATAGCATTCTTTGGTGATACAGATAAAACAAATTAAGGTTCATGGGTTAGCAAGATGGTGCAGTGGGTAAAGGCACTTGGTGACAAGCCTGATTACCTGGGCTTGAACTTTGGGACAGTATGGGAAGGAAGGATTGACTCCCTCAAACTGTAAGCACATGCCTTCTTCCCAATAAATAAATGCAATAATTTATAAAATCCTGTTTTTATAGTGCCATGCTTCCTGTTACTAAAAAAGGCAGTCCTTGCTCAGCAGATGTGTCTAGAGCTTTTATGCTAGTCAGGTTCATTCTACACCACATTAAACATCTAGATAAAAAATAAGTCAGGAAAAATTTTTATATGGCCAATTAAGGACGCAGACTACACTACAAGTTTGTTTCTAGACTTTTGACTGTTTTCACTGTCTAGATGACATATTTCCTATGTTGATTATTCTTCTGGGTATCTATGAGTTGTCATGCCTTAAACTCATTCTGAGGTAACCTTTGCTCAACTTCTATGGACAATACAGTTTTCTTTACTGTCTGGGTAGGAGGAATTATGAAGGGCGCTAGCATTCATTATAAACTAAGGAAAAAGGAAACTGTCTTGGGTTTTAGTGATGTGAAGAGACACCATGACCATGGCAACTCTTATAAAGGACAATATTTACTTGGGTCTGGTTTACAGTTTCAGAGGTCTAGTCCATTATCGTCATGGCAGGAAGCACGGCAGAATGCAGGCAGAGGTGGTGCTGGAGAAGAAGCTGAGAATTCTACATCTGGAGTCCCAGGCAGCAGAAAGTGAACTGGCTTGAGCTTCTAAGATGTCCAAGTCCACCCCCTAGTTGACTTACTTCCTCCAACAAAGCCACACCAACTCCATCAAGGCCACACTTTGTAATATTGCCACTCCCTCTGGGCCAAGTACTCAAATGCAGGAATCTATGGGAGGACATTCCTATTCCAACCACCACGTGAATTGTGGGGGGAAAAATCAGTCTCCAATTGATTATAGCTAGACCCTGGAATTTGGATGTTTCTAGACCTGTGACATGGCCCTAGTGAATTCTTCTCGGTATGGAATTCGAACTCACATGGTTCCCTTTTAAGGGTCTTTTGGATAGCTTTGTAAGTTATTCACGTAGCTGTTTCACATTTCAGAAACGCCCGAAAGCCTAACAGGCTGCCGAGGAAGGTCTGACATACTGGTTCTTAACTGCTGTGCTGATGTGGCTTTGAGCAGTGTGGTGGGGAGAGGTTTTAATCTTAGGACGTCAGCGGGAACCTGACTTTATCAAGTTTCTCAATGAAGGCTGAGAAAATTTGCCATTCAGGAATGTAAATGGCCAATTCAACTGGTTGTTTAAAAAAATGTTTTTGAGAAAGCAGTATGGTTATATTGCTCAGATTTGTGGGAAGAATTCTTGTCAGGTGTGTGTACGTGTGTGTGTGTGTGTGTGTGTGTGTGGTTTAACAAAATAGCTAAAAATTCATGAGAATTCTGAGATGGTGTCCATTACTAGGCTTATTTCTTTGAGCAGTTTATTATAGAAACTTCCATTTAAAGTTATGGCCCATATTTAGTAAAGTATGCAAAACCTGTGGACTTCATCTTGGAAGGTATTTGTATGCTTGGCTTTTTCTTTTCACCTATATTTATTTTACTAGTTTTCTCCCTTTTTTTGTGGTTCTGGGGGTAGATATCAGGGTCTCATGCATGGACATAAGCATTCTCTAATTAATACAAACTATTTTATAATTTTATTATATTTTTGATAGTTGTATAAACCAGCTTTGTTCTGAGAAATGAAACCAACAGATTGTTATTTTGTCTGTCTGACTCTGTGCATCTTAAGGCTCAGACAGTCATGGAGACTTTCAGGTGTAGTGTGAGCAGGGAAGTTGGGCTGGCTAGGGACCAGGATGGAGGTAGTGTGGTGGGGTGGATCTACCAGCAGAACCTCCTCTGATCTGGGAAAGCTTTGTCTTTTTCTATTAATGTCTTGAACAGATTGGATGAAGTTCGCTAACATTTCTGCTTTACTCCAGGTCTACTGTTTGGTGGGAATGGGGTGAGGGGTCAGTAGATAAGGATAAGTAGGAGGCCCCAAGTCTGGGGTCCATGTAGCGTTCTGGACATAACAGCACATGTTTGCTCTTCTAGTGCTGCAAAGGGCAAGGTGAGGAGGCCTGAAATAACTTGTCTCAGGGAACAAGGTGGAAAGTGATACAGGATGACTCCTAATGTCCTCTTCTGGCCTCTGTGTGTGTACATGGGCACATGTGCCACACACTCAGATACCACAAGAAAACACACACACACACACCCTTGAACAAAGCATTATTTTAAATATTAATCATGCCTTAAGTACCTTCATAGAACCATCTAGAATGACATTTGGCCAAATAACCAGGTATCACAGCCCATTCCACTGATATGGACAGCTAACCACTGCATCACCTCATGCATTTTTGTATCCCTCTGTCTTAGTTAGCTTTGGCTGTAAACTTGGCACAGCCTAGAGTCACCTGAGAGTTTCAGTTAAGAAGCTGACTAGATCAAATTGGCCTGTGAGCCCGTCTATGGGTGCATGTCTTAATTGTTAATTGTAGGTGGGTATAGCCCCTTGTAGATGACATCACTCTTTAGGCACGTAGGCCTGGGCTGTATAAGAAAGTCAGCTAAGCATGGACCTGGGAATGAACCTTAGCAAGGAGTGTTCCTCTGTGGTTTCTGTTTAAAGTTCCTGCTTGAATTTCTGCTCTGGTTTCCCCTAATGGGGCACTGCACTGTGGCCTGTAAGATGAAATAAGTCATTTATTCCTGTAAGTTTCTTTGGCCAGAGTATTTTATCACCGAAACAGATATCAAACTAAACTATCATCACTTCAGGATTTTCTTGAAATTGAAGCAAGGTATATAAATTATATGGGAAGGGAGATCTAATTTATCTTTGAGTTATTTAATGTTTAAAAAAGATACAGCTCTTAATATACTTTCTTTGTTCTGTATGCTTTGGGTTTTTATTATTATATGGCGAGGG
>LOEQ01003340.1:378716-407579 GCA_001685075.1 Bramus lutescens
CCATATATGGAGTTGTTTTTCAGAGAGCCCTCGCTTTCGGGATCGCGGGGGTGGAAGCCAGCACCATCTTTAAGGTGCGGCTCCACGCGGCTCCCTACAGCAAAGAACATGATAATTCAGACAAAGCAGTAAGCTACAACGTGGAAAAAGATTTTCCCAACTACATATCTGATAGTGGGCTAATACCGAAAATATATGAAGAACTAAAAACAAAAGAAACAAAACCAAAACCAAAAAATCACTCCCCAACAAAACTGGACATCAAGAAAACAAATAACACAATTAAAAATGGGGCACAAATTAAAATGGCGTATTCTTAAAAGAGAAAACACAAATGGCTGAGAAGCACTTAAAGAAATGTTCAACATTCTTAGTCACCAGGGAAAAACAATCAAAAATACTTTGAGGTTTAATCTTACACCTGTCAGTGTGACCAAGATCAATAAATCAAGGGACAGCTCATGCTGGTGAGGATGTGGAGCAGCTGGAACACTCATCCACTGCTGGTGGGAGTGCAAACTTGTACAATCACTTTGGAAAGCCATATGGCCTTTCCTCAGGAAGCTGAGAGTTTATCTACCTCAAAATATAGCTATACTACACTTGGGCATATACTCAAAATACTCTCCATCACACTACAGAGACACTTTCAACCATGGTCATTGCTGCCTTATTAATAATAGGCAGAAATTAGAAGCATCCTAGACATCCATCAATGGATGAATGGATGAAGAAACTGTGGTACATTTACACAGTGGAATATTAGTTGTTAAAAAAGATCACACCATGAAATTTCACAGGTAAATGGATGGAGCCAGAAAAACAACATCCTGAGTGAGGTAACCCAGGCCGCACAACACAAATATAGTATACATTAACTTATATATGGTTGCATGCTGTTAATTATTCAACAAGCAGGCTACAATCCATATAACCATAGAGGTTAGGTATAGAATAACTGATTAGGTAGGAGAGATAGATCTCTCCAGGACAGGGAAACCAAGCAGACATTTATGAATGGATGGGGAAGACTGGAATGGGAGGATCAAATGAGGAGGAACAGCTAAAATTAAGGGCCATTTGAGGGGTCATATGGATAACTAATACAGTAGAAGATTCTTATAATACATACATATATAAAGGTGATCTAAATGAGATCACCAAATAACAGGGGAGATAGAGCCCCAACTGGACATTTCTTGTAATTAAATGAAGCTTCCAGTACTAGAAATCGATTACATATGATCAAGTTGTTGGCCAAAAGGGCTCCATGGGAACCTTCAAAAAACCTAGATTATTGCCAAGGCTATAGGTTGCTCTCTATAAACTGACAGTAAGGCCCTATTATTGAAGACAACACTTGCATAACTACTGAACATAAAGTCAAGTTGGTGCTTACCTATAGTCTTCACCCTAGTGACTAGTTTACCTAATACTCTAAGCTATTTAGATTTAGAGAAAGGTAAACCCCAACCCAGTTACAAACCCTTCTACCTACAATGATGACCTGCATGCAGGATGTATTGGTGCAAATAGTGGCACAAATCTTTTGGGACCACCCAACCTAAATCTGATTGGATTTAAGACTTTCTTCAGGAGAAGAGACAGCTCAGGTGGCCAGGAACCTTAGACTAGGTAGGCCAGGGACATGAGGAAGACCAAATAGGACTACTGTTCCACTGACGGGACATAGTGTAGCAACAAAATGATTTCCAGTGACATTCTGATATACTCATAGATCAGTGTCCTTCTCAGCTATCACTAGAGACATTTCCTCCTGTGACAGAGGCGAACAAATACAGAGACCACAGCTGGACAATGTGAAGAGTGAGAGACCTTGGAACATTCAGTCCTAAATGGGAGACCTCCATCATTTCTGTTCCCTCACAGCTCAGCAAACCCTGCAGAAGAGGAGGCAGAAAGAGTGTAAGAGCTGGGGGGGATGGAGGACATCAAGGAAACAAGGCCTTCTAACACACAGCAGGACCATTGCACCTATGAACTCACAGCACCCGAACCAGCATGCACAGGTCCTGCATTATTTCTTATTTCTTACATTTTTTTGATTTATTGTACTTTTGATTATGTATGTGTTAAAGGTACTGGGAGGTGAGGGTGTGGTTGAGACTACACTCAATAATGTTTGTTTCATAAAACAAGCAATATATGTTCATGTGTAAAAGTGAAAAAAATACAGGTAAGTATAATGAAGAACAATCATTAATACAATAATGCAAGTTTTTTAATATTATTTTCATTTGCATAGTTCTGAGCTTCATAAGGTGACTATAGATGTATGTGTGTACATGTAAAAATAATATATTCTAGATTCATAATACAATTTTAGTAAACTAGGCTAGTCCTTTATGTTTATATATAATAAAATTATAATTTTGAGTCTTCACAATGATATGATTGTTATTATGCAATCATTATTTTTTTTATCAAGTCTCCAATGTTGCAATGTTGTGAAACAGATAATTTTGTTTTTGGCTTTTTGTTTACATTGCCTCTAATGACATTGCTGAACACACATTTCCATGCATGTTCAATTTCTGCAATTACAAGGCTTTGATAAAAATTGATAAATTTCTCCCAAGGAGGTTGTATCAATGACACTCCTGCTGGAAGTTTATGAATCCAGGCCTCACCATCACTGAAGTTTTCGACCATGGTATCCTTGACTACAACTAATTGGTTGGGAGGGGCTACTTGTAAAACCAATTGGTGGGCTCTTCCCTGGAGAAGACCATTTCTCCCTCTCTCATCATTTCTTGGTTCCCTGTAGTTCTCTGTGTAGGATGAGGCCTGATGGGCTGTCCCCCATCCACTTCGGCATGTCTACTGGAAATCACGTTGGTGAGACTTCATGGGTCTGATGTTACTAGGACACACAGTCACACAGCAAAATCCCTGATTCTGGGACTCTTGCAATCTTTCCATCCTCAGTGTTCCTGAGTCTTAAGTGCCTGAGTGTTTTGTAGATGCATCCACAGGATTTGAGCTCTACAACTCTGCCTTTTGATTGGTTGTGGTTTTCTGTAGTGGTTTCCATCTGTTGAAAAGAGAAATTTCCTTGATAAGGATCGGAGACTACACTTATCTGTAGGTATAATAGCAAACGTTTGCATTGTTGTTAGAGATTATGCTGGTTTAGTCAATTAGTGGTTGTAGGTCTCCTTCAAATGTATGAGTTCCCTAATGTTGTGTAGTCATTAGTTTTTAGTACCTGGTATGATTTCCTTTTTGTTGAGAGGTGTTTTATGATTCTTACAGGTTAACAAAAATGTACTAAATTGATTTTGTCTTTTAAATTTTGCAACAGATCTGAGCAGTTAAACACTGAGATAAAATATGAAATATAACAGCTCTATAGGGACTAATATGGTGTACCTCATAGACTGAGCTCCTGAGATTAAACATCTTTAGGAAAGCTAATTAATTCCAGAAAAAAAAACCAGTCAGAGAGTCTTTTCTTCTTAAAAACTTAAACAGCTGCAATACTATTTTTTTATGGATCATAACTATGAGCTTTAAGATCTTTGGGAAAGGGAACTAACCAGGCACAGACATTGGTGCAGATGATATGACTGTCTCTCCAACAACGCAGACAGAGCTGGGCCTCCAGCTGAAAATTTCACAAAAGAAATGAAGATTATACAGATGTGTGTGATATTTACTATTCTAAATGGGTGGTGTATTCAGGGATGCTGAAGAATTTGAATGCAATGTTATCACCACAGACACAGCGATATTGTCCTCTTTGTATCTCTATTTCTCTCACTCCTTCCCTTCTTCCTTCCACCCCCTTCCCTCCCTGAGACATAGAAGGAGCTTAATTTAATAATGATGCAATGCCCTTTGAATCTGATGTTTCCAGACCCAGTCAGGGTAGCATTGCGGGGTGGGTGAGTTTGTTGCCAAGTTTTTCTAAGCATAGAAGACTAAAAAAATAAAAAAAATCATGTTCCTGTGAGTGCTTATTTTGGGCATCTCATTGACTGGATTGAGAATACCTCAATAGCAAGAGAACCATGGACTATTCTCCATCTGTTGGTAGGAATGGGACCTGTATTGTGTCTGCTGAAAGGCAACCAGGGTGATTTGGCATCTAAGAGGACAGACTGATTGTGTTGCTGATGTGGGATTCCCCTCCGTATGCTGTAAATATGTTTTATTACCATTGATTAATAAAAAAAGCCACTTTGGCCTATGGCAGGTCAGAATATAGCAGGCAGGAAATCCAAGGAGAGAGAGAGGAGGAAAGAAGGGGGAGTCGGGGAGACACCATGTAGCTGCCAAAGAAGGGAGCTGGAAGCTTACTGGTAAGCCACAGCCTTTTGGTGATACACAGATTAATAGAAATGAGTTAATTTAAGATGTAGGAGCTAGCTAGGAATATGCTTAAGTCATTGGCCAAAAATTGCTGTAATTATTATAGTTTCTGTGTTATTATTCGGGTCTGGGTGGCCAGGAGACAAAAGCTCAGTCTCCATTTACAGGCTGCTCCCAGACAATATCTCTGTGTCTGTGGTGATAACAGATTGCATTCAAATTCTTCAGCATCCCTGAATATACCACCCATTTAGAATAGTAAATATCACACACAGCTGTATAATCTTCATTTCTTTTTTGAAATTTTCAGCTGTGAAGGGGTTTCGGAGAGAGATTGGCCTTTGACTTAGCGGATTGCTTGGAGAACAGCTGCCCTCAATATGAGTGGGAACCAGACAGTCAGCTGGGGAGAAATGGAGCAAAGAGGCAGAGATGGACAAACTCATGCTCTCATAGGCCACCTTTTCTCCCTGGCCTGGGGACCCACAACTCCCAGTTCTGTAGTTCTTGACTCTGGAACTCACGCTAGCATCCTCCCGGGCTTTGGGATCTTCATCCTTGTTCTGAGAGCTCCATCATTGGCTTCCCCAATTCTCAGGAATTGAAGTGAGTCGCTCTCAGTCGCTTTTGGTCTCTAGCCTTTCAGATGACTTTATCATAGGATTTCTCAGTCATTATGATTAAGAGGACCAAAGCTCTTAGTAAACCCATTCTCTTCTTTTGCACATATCCTATGACATCTGTTCTTTTGGAGAAAACTGACTAAAAAAATTCCTTATTATGGGCATATTTAGGCACCCAAAGAAAAGGCTGGGTCTCAGGGTGCATCCATATGTCTAGGAAGCCCATACTCAAACAACAGGCAGTCTGATGCTTAAGGACAAAGAGGGAGGGAAAAGAAAGTTGGCAATGATGACAAAGATGACGAAAGTGTGTGGAGGTAGTGGTGGCTTGGTAGTAATTATACAACGGTGAGGATAACACATCTTACTTTTGAAAACTTAAGGAATCACTTTTTATATGTCATGGTAGAACGAAGACACTTTGCTGAAAGTTATATATTCTGGAAAAGATTTCCAATTTCCTTTCAAGCAGAAAAGCTACTTCTGACAAAACTCAGTCTTAGGTTTTATCTGATAAGAATCAGTTCTACCCTTTTTCTTGTGAATCTGGTTTACTCCTCTGAAGGGCAGTGTCATCACTTGGAGAGAGCTCAGAAGTGCTGCAGCAGGCCTGACCTTGAAATGGAGGGGGGAAAGGAGGGGGANGAGAGAGAGAGAGAGAGAGAGAACTAGTATTCTGCTATGTGAAACCTTGTTGTCCTGAAAACCAAACAGTAAGAGCTTTACTCCGTTTCAACACTCTTGAGTTCCTTAGTTCCTTTGGGCACAGACTCAACCAAGCAGGTCTGTTAATTACATTCCTGCCATCTTGGTCCCCAGCAGAGCCCACAGAGTTGCCTCTGCTATCCCCTCAAATTCACCCTTCCTTCCCTCTTGGTCAACCTACCTTCCAGCACAAATATGCTCAGAGTGTTAGCTACCTCCAGTAGTATTAAATACCCTGGCCACAGAAGAATTTGCTCTTCAGAAGCAGATGCAGGTATAACATCTAAAACACACAGTATTGGCTTTGTCAGTGAGACATCTGAGATTGCGGGCTGGAGAAGGAAGATCTGCAAACACACCATTGTTGGACGTCGGTACCAGGGATGCTGGCTGGCGTTTGGAAGGCAGGTGTGTCTAATGAGTTTATTACTTCAGGGGAAGAGATTGGAAAAGAGAATGTAACTTTTGTGTATTGGTAAGTGTTGGATATATCTATCAAGATAATGTAAGAAAAATAAATTTGGGGTGCAAGCAGAAGTGGAAGAGACAAGAGAGACACAGGTGTGCCCGATACAATATTAAGTCCCTTTAAGTATGTGGTAGGACTTTTTTTCGTTTTGTTTTCCTTTGTTTTTATATAAGTTCTGTGACATTTTCCAGGTAAAGAAAAAGAAAAGAGCTGGAGAGAGCTCATTCAGTTAAGTGCCTGCTGTATAGACACGAAGATCTGAGTTTAGATCATCAGGACACATAAAATCTGAGTGCAATGGTTTGCACCAGTAACCCCAGAGCCAGGGGAGCATATATAGGCAGATCCCCGGAATTCATCGGTGAGCTAATCTAGCCAAATTTGTGAATTACAGGTTCTATGAGAGAGCCTGTGTCAATAAATAAGGTGGAACATGACTGAGGAAGAGTGTGACATCCACCTCTGGCCTTTGCATGCACACGAACACACACAGGTGCACCTGTTTGCGTAGTCAATAGCACTCTCTCTCTCTCTCACACACGCACACACACACACACACACACATCTATATAAACATCACTGAACTCTACCCTCACACACACATACACAAAAGAAAACAAAATGATTTAGGAATTAAATATTTTCCCCAAGAGCAACTAACAAGCCAGAGAATTTGGAGCTGTAGCTTTGTCATGTGCACTTCAAGATTCACCTTCCTGACATGCTGATGGAGCTCTAAAATTTATTGAGAACTCTGGAGCCCATACTACAGTGTTCTTCTCTGTCACCGAACCCTGCCAGTCTTAGCATTCTGAATATTCAACTGTTGGTTATTTCTTCTGCAGTGCAGACACTCTTCAGTGTGCCTTTTGTGTGCTGTTACAATGACTGTGCTTTTTGTTCGTGCCCCCCCCAAATCTTTAGACCAATGTTCTAGAGCATTTTTCTATATTTTTTATAATGACCTTGTAATTTTAGATTTTACATCAAATGAGTTATTTATAATTTAATATTCTACTGTGCAGAAAGGTGAATGTGGTAAACATTGGATAGTAAAATTCGAACTGGCCAGAAGGGAGAATTTTGAATGTTCTCTTCTTCAAGAAGAATTGATAAATGTTTGAGATGGTGGGCAACTCAAATATCTTGAACTGACTGATGTGTAATGTATTACACTATATCCCATAAAGATATATGGTTATTTTCGGTTAATAAAAACACAGAGACAATTTATCCAGCTCCCTTAGAGTTTGAGAATTTTCCTCCCTTCTTCTTGCCTTTTGAAACAGGGTTTTGCTGTAAACTCATTGTGTAGTCCATCTTTGCCTCAAACTTGAAATTCTCCTGCATCAGTGTGCAAGTGCTGGATTACAGGTGTTTGTCATTATAACTGGCTTTACCTGTTGTTATTTAGACAATGAATTTATCTCCACCCACCCCATATCAGCATCTTATTTACAGGAAATATTGTGGATCCTTATCAACCTTTTCTATCCTTGAATAGAATCTAACAATCAGAATTCTTATGTGCAAAAACAAAAATTGCCTCTTCCTGTAAATATTTTATTTATTATAACTTAGCTCTGTTCTAGTCTTTCCTTATCATATGCTTCTTTACATCTTCTTTCCTTCCTTTCTTTCCATCTTTCTTTCTTTCTAGTTTTTCTTTCTTTTTAAATTTAATTTTTTATTGATTCTTTGTGGATTTCACATCATGCATCTTAATCGCATTCACCTCCCCATACTTTTGTATCCACTCTCTGCCCTTGCAAGGTCCCCCACAAGATAAAATAAAATCAAATTTAAAAGAAAAGACAAAAAGGAAAATCTCATCACAGAAGCTGTAGTGACACAGTGAATCATCCAGTTTACCCCTTAGTCCACACATCTTTACCTGCAAGTGTTCACTGCAAGGAGTTATTGGTCTGATTCCAGGTCTCTGGTTTCTGCTACACTATTGGTACTGGGTCCTCACTGGGACTCCTCTTGGATATCCTGTTGCTGTCCTAAGCAATGGAGATCCTGCAGCTTTGGATCTGCAGGTCTTTCCCCTGCAATTGTGTTCCAGCAAGTGTTCTTTCTGGGGAGACTATGAAGCCTTTAGGAGGTTACTAGGGTTGAAGTTTTGAAAGGGTGCACCTTCCCCTGGTTCTGCCCTGTTCTTCACTTCTGGATCCAAATCAATATTAACAGCCACTGATTCATCTATTGCCTCATGGATTCCCATCATCATGCCTGTCCTTGACGGACTAACTGTGTCCCACCCCCATCCAAATCATGAGCTAGAAAAAGCCTTTTCCTCCTTCACTTGTAACTGACAGGCATTTTGGTCAGAGTGACATGAACTAATACAGTAGCTAATTACACAGTGAGTCCTATGGACTTAATTATGCTAGAAAATAAACTTCCATCATAAAGACATAAAACAAAACATCCTTCATGATAGTATTATTAATATAAAATTAGTTTATAATGTGGTTTTTCTTTTGTAGGTGTGTGTCTCAAACTGGTCTCAAAATTGTTGAAGCCGAGAGTGACATTTGACCAGAATTCTGATCCTCCTGCCTGCACTTCCTGAATGCTACACTTAACAGGCTTGTGCCACCGACATGGTTTATGTGGTTCTGGGGCTTGAACACAGTGCTTCTTGAGTGTGAGACAAGCACTTTACTAACAACCATCTCTCCAGGCTCTTGTCTAGTCATTGTATAGCAAATAAAAGCATTAATGTTAGTACGTTAT
This sequence comes from Bramus lutescens, assembly GCA_001685075.1. Classification (NCBI taxonomy): domain Eukaryota; kingdom Metazoa; phylum Chordata; class Mammalia; order Rodentia; family Cricetidae; genus Bramus; species Bramus lutescens. The sequence continues at coordinate 387,591 of LOEQ01003340.1, forward strand.
TTATTGTATGCCTAACATTCTAGTTTTTTACACATATAAGCTCATTTAATTTTATCCTACATTCTTGTGTTAGTTTGAAAGAAAATGGCCCCCAAAGGCAGTGACACTATTAGGAGGTATGGCATTGTTGGAGTAGGTGTGGCATTTTTGAAGGAAGTGTGTTACTGGGGAGGCAGGCTTTCAGGTCTCATATATGCTCACACCTCACCCAGTGTGACAGACCACCTCCTGTTGCCTGCAAGATAGAGAACTTTCAGGTCTTCTCTAGCACCATGTCTGCCTGCCCACTCCCATGTTCTGCCATGATGATGATGGACTAAACCTCTGAAACTGTAAGCCAGCCCCAATTAAATGTTTTCCTTTGTAAGAGCTGCTGTGGGCATAGTGTCTCTTCACAGCAATAGAAACCCTTACTCAGACACTTCTCAAGACAATGCTGACTTTGTTATTCTATAAACAAGGAAATCAAGGCTAGCAGAGTTAAAAAAAATCACACAACTAGTTGGAGAGTGATTAAGAAACCTGAATTTAGGACCCAAGTGTGTCAGCACACATAAATGATTTTCATTTCCAAGTTGCCTTCCTGTGGCATGAATGATAAACTCTGGTCACTTGTATGAGTTTTGCTTATATTACTGCTGGTTGTGTTGTATTAGTTAGCTGAAAAATCGTTGTGACATTACACAATAGGACTTGTTTTCTTATTCATGAGAAGTTCAGAGGGCTGCCCTTGGCCATAGTTACCAGATGTCTGTGGGTGCTGGACCTGTATACTCCAGCATGTGGCTGCTTTCTAGGTGACCTAAGCCTTGGCATTTGAGCATCTGGGTTTAGCAAGTGAAAAATCTTGGAGGGTCAGGTGTGGTGTGCATGCCTTTAATGCCAGCATTCTAGAGACAGAGGCAGGTGAATCTCTGTGAATTTAAGACCAACCTAATCTATATAAAGTTTAGTTAGAGTTTCACAGTGAGACTCTATCTCAAAGCAAAACAAAGCAAAGTAAAAAAGCTGAAATGAAATGAAATAAAATGAAACAAATGAAAAATCCTGGGTGTACAGCTAAATTTGAATTTCACACAATGATAACTCTTTAGTGCATTTCCCTTCTATGAAATATTACATTTTGGTGCCTTTTATCTGTTAATATGGCAGCTTGATTGTTGAAGTCCCTAAGAAGCATTATAAATATTAAACAGGATGTACATACAATAAACATTATTTGTTATTCTTCTGACACTAAAATTTTACCATAAACTTTGCATTTTTTAAATCAACTTTCTTTGACATCAATTGGCTATGGACTGCTTGGTTAATTGAAACTTTTCTTTTTAGTTCTACCTGGTACATAAAACCATAAAAACTGTGCAAATCAACAGGGTAACATTTGATACTCACACACACACACACATGCACACACACATACACACACACACTAAATGTTTGGCACATGTTAATTGTACAAAGTAATAGTTTAACTATGCCATTTCTATATATGTATATAATATATTTTGATTATATCTCCTTTTTTATACTTTTGTTCCTGTTCTCCCTTCTCCTTCCACATCCCCAGAAAGCCTTGTTTTACTTTATTTTTCCATCACCCTAAATCTCACACATAACAGAAAACACAGAATATTTCTCATCCTGATGGCTTTATTTTGCTTAAAATTGGATCTTCAGTTCTATGTATTGTCATGCAAATGACATGATTTTATTCTTCTTTATAGCCAAATAATACTTTATTCTGTAAAGTTAATCACATTTGCCATCCATTCATTTATGACTTTCTTTTAGACTTCACATTTTTGCCAATATTTGTTGTCTTTTGCTTTCTAATGGGTACCTGACCAGGGTGAAATGTAATTTTGTTTTGCAGTTCTAAGATAGCTAAAGGACATGTTCTTTCCTGTGTTTGTTGGCCATTTGTATTTACTTGTGAAGGTTCTGTTCTCATTTACCCTTCATTGACTGAATTGCTTGCCTTTTTGCTGTTTAGTATTTTGAGTCTTTATATATTTTAGGTATTAATTCTCTGTTGGTTGAATAATTGGCAAAGATTTTCTCCTATTTTTTAGGTTGTCTGATTATTTTCTTTTCTGCTCCGAAGCATCTTGCAATTCCCACCAGCCAATTTTTCTTTTCTAGAAGATTAGTTTAGCTTTATTTTGTCTATATATGAAAATCTATGTTTATGTATGCACACCACACATGTATCTGGTGCCTGCAGAGGCCATTAGGGTATGGGATCCTTGGGACTGGAGTTACAGATAGTTGGAGCCACCATGTGGGTGCTGGGAACCAAACTTGGGTCCTCTGCAAAAGCAACAGAGCGCATCCCCCCAGGCCCAAAGGATAACCTTTCACCATCAGGTCTCACCTTGTACTTTGAGATATAGTCTCTCTTATTGCTGCTGTGCCATTACTGGAAGCAATTCTCCTGTCTCCACCTTTCATCTCGCCATAGGACTACTGGCATTGTAGATGTGTGTCTTGCATCCAGTGCTTTATGGGGTTTCAAGGGGTTGAACTCAGATTTCTAGGCTTGCAATGAGTGCTTTTACCCACTGAACCACCTCCTCAACCCTTCAATTCTCCTTATGTCCAGAGCTCTTAGATTCTTTTCCAGAAAGTCACTCCTACAATTTGGAGTGCGTCCCTCTAGTGGTTTCAGTTGCAGGCTGAAGCCTGCATTAATGGTTTTTGATCCATTTTGAGTGACTCTTTGTGCAAAGTGAAGGGTAGAGTTACAGCTTTTGTCTTCTTCAGTGAGGAGTAGACAATCATTGGAGGGGTTTATATGGGCCAGTCCTACAAGCTGCAACATATATTTTGGTCACGTTACCTTGGTAATAGACTATTCATATTATGGTTTCATTTGGACTAAAATAATTGGAAGATAAGTCAACATTTACCAATATAGAATAACACCATGGAGAGGCTGTTCAAACAATATTTGGATGTCTTACTCTCTCTGTCTTAGAGCATAAGCAGTGATCATATGACAATTCGTGGGTGAGTCAAAATGTGTATATAGAAGCAACAACATAAAATAGGGAGTTAACCAGCTATGACTCCTAGCAACAGGGGACATATAACTTGAACTGGCCATCTCCTGGGACCAGGCAAGACTTCCAGTGGAGGGATTGGGGCACCAACCCATCCACATAAACTTTGACCTACAGTTTGTTGTGCCTATGGGTTGTGCTGTGGTAAGGGTGGCACAGAGATTGTGGGAGTGGTCAACAAATGCCTGGTCCAGCCTGAGACCCATGCCATGAGAGTGAGCCCACAGCTGCTCACCCCTGACACTGCCTGTAGCACCAGGACCCAGAGGCTGGATGGCCAGAGACCTAAGATAGAACCAAACCATGACCGTGTTAAAAAAAAGTCAAAGTAATGATGTCTAATGATACTCTGTTGCACTCATAGATTGGTACCTAACCCCAGTGTCATCAGAGAGGCTTTGCCCAGCAACTGATGGAAACAGATTCAGAGGCCCTCAGCCAAACATTAGGCAGAGCTTGGGAAATCCTGCAGAAGAGTGGGGGGAAGGATTGTAGGAGCTAGAGGGGTTAAGGCCACCTCAAGAAAACCCACAGAATCAGCTAACCTGGGCTCATAGGGGCTCACAGAGAATGATCCAACAACTAGGGAGCCTGGATGGTACCTACCTACGTCCTCTCTATATAAGTGACAGTTGCATAGCTTGGTCTATTTCTGGGACTTCTAACAATAGGAGTAGGGGCTGTTGTAATGGTTTGGCTGGTTCTTGGGAGCCTATTCCACATACTGGGTTACCTTGTCCAGTCTTAATATGAGGGGAGATGCTTAGTCTTACTGGAACTTGATGTGCCATGTTTTGTTGATATCCATGGGAACCCTGCCCTTTTCTGAATAGAAAGGAAGGAGGAGTGGATGAGGGGCTACAGAGAGGAAGTAGGGGGGACTGGGAGGAGAGAAGGAAGGAGAAACTGGGGTTGGGATGCCAAAAAATAGGGAGTCAAACACTTTGTCAAGTCTCTAGCTATGTAGCCTCAGCAAGTTTCTTTCCTTCTCTGAGAATCTGCTCCCCTGTGATCAAATGGAGATAATAAATGGCTTCCTTAGTGGTGGCTTTATTTTCTTGACTGGATCTTATATATTCTATGTTATCCTTGAACTTACTCACCTGAGGCTGTCCTTGTACTTCTGAATCTCCTGCTTCTACCATCTGAGTCCTGAGATTATAGGTATGCACCACTATGCCTGGTTTATGTGGTCCTGGGCCTGAGCCTGGGCTTTATGCGTTTATCAAATGAGCTTCATCTCCAGCCCCCTCAGGGAGGCTGTATACAGATAAAATCATCACATGAACTCCATCTCCAACTTTATGCAGATGAAATCAGGTAATTTCTGTATGGTCCTTTGCACTATTTCTAGAAGCCCAGAAAGGTAGCTACTTCAGTGGGTCATAAAATAAAAGTGCTTCCCAGTTTATTTGATTTGAACATTTTCCTTTTTTTTAAAAAAAATGTTTTCTGATGGTTAAAAGAAAATAGGCATTATTTTAAATATGACATGAGAATAGTACGCCCTGGGTTTTAGGTGTCAACTTCTATAAACTGTCACCCCAAACACAGTCACAATATATACATAATGGTGGTAAAAGTTATGTATTCTGTGTTGGCAATAATAAAAACATTAGAAAGAATTTAAATAACTCTTTGGGTAAAGAAATATTTCTAGGACAAGAAGACTATTAGAAATGACAAATACGTGTTACTTTTATCAGTAGTAAATATTTACTTGGTAGCTTCTTCTCACACATGCATGTTATTACTCTGACTTTTCATATAACTTTTTCTGAGCATGATGAGTGTTTGGGAACAGAATGATGTCATTCTTCAGAGTGATGGGTCTTATGAAGAGTTAGCTGTCAAGTAGTCTGTGGTGTTAGGGAGACTGCTCGGGGTCTCTCTTTGCTCTAATTTACTTTCAGGAGAGAGACTGCTGGCAAGGTTTAAGCGAGCATGATAAAGACTAATTAAAGAGTTGTTCCACAAATCTCCTTGAAATTAGAGGTTGAGTCACTGAAATAATTCATATTTCATAACTGGAGATAAGCAAAACTTTGAATCTTAGCAAGAAAATTGAAGAGCTATACGGATTACTCAATTCTTTGCAGTGGAATTGGGAAATCACATTAAGAATATAATAGAATTTGTGTCTCCAATAAAACCAACTCAGAATAGCTTCACATCACAGAGCTGAATTAGTCCATAACTCCCTCTAATTAGTTTGGGTAGTAGTATTTTTAGTCTTTAATCACATCTTTTAGTGAAGAACTCTAAAGTCCTTTAGAATAATGTCTATTGTCCTTCAATCTCTGGGGCAATTCTGGAGAGAATAAAGTTATCAGATATACCAATAAGTAGGTGATCAAAAGAGAACTTTAACTTGTGGGGCTTATGGTTTTTTCTTAAAACAGAAAACCTGGTAATGTGACATCCCATAGCTGTTCGCATGTGCTCTGCACATACATTGAGTAAGCATTTCACTTCATTAACCTTATGGTATCAGTGTGGGGTTGCACAGGCGGCATTTTTCAACAGTGCCTCGGATACACAGTCTGCCTTCTAGGTGGAGAAGGGAAAAGCATCACTGACATCCCTGAGCTTTCCTTACTGCACCTTAGAAAGCAGGGAGCGCGTGGGAGGATGGTGTGGCGACTAGAACATCCGCCGGCAGATACTCCAACCGAAGGGAAGGAAACCAGGGCAGGGATTGTTCTTTGATTTCTGTTGAATTTAAATAGGAAGACAACCTCCTGGAAAGCAAGCTGTTTACTTTGAAGCTAAAGGCCTGCATAGAGAGATGAACTATAAATCTCAGCAGTGACATTTTCATCAATGACATTAAGAATTTATTGGAAGCCTGAAGGGTGTATGAGAACAAGGACGTAAAAGAGAATGGGGAGATGTGTGCTAGGGGTGAGAACCAGTGTAGACGGATAGGGTCAGGGTGCTCGGAGGGGGACAGTGCTCCACACTGGTCTGTGCAGAAGGAGAAGGTGGACAACTAATTAGGCAGCTATTTTATCCCATTTCCCTGGATGAATTTCATGTTTCAAACATATTTAGAAAGTAGGAAGTCATGCTGAGAAATGAGGAGCCCTGGTTGACTAATATGCTTGATCTTTTCTAGTTTGTTGTCCTCAAAAAGTTAAGTCACAGATTCTTGGCAACTATTTTAGTATGATTAAAAATGTTCATTACGCTTTCCTCCCAAAAGCCCTTTCCCCTAAAGCATGGATAATGTTAAAAACACATTCACATTAAAATCTGGTTCCTTTTTTAAATTGGAAAACTTGAAAGCACATTAAATTTTTTTCCCAGTGAACCATCATTAGAGTAATAAGGGACTTGTGGTGATGGATGTCCAGGGAGAGCCTGATCCTACAGCATTTTTTTCTTTTTTTAGTTTTCTTCTCATAGAAACATCATTTTGCAGATAATAAAACCATGATTGCAACAGAAAGTTTGTAGAAAGTAAAATGCATGGACACTGAGGTTGTCTTGACCTTGGGAAAACTAATTCCACAGTACCACAGTACATGAAATAGAGAAAAAAAATAACCTGAAGAGTGCACTGACTTAGACTTTTTCTGTGAGCTATTGACTTTGCCTGTATCTTGGCGAATCCTCAGTTCTTCTTGTATCTTTTTATTTCTTGGCAACACTTTGATATAAACTGTTCAGGTAAAGATGATAAGATGTAAACAAACTTATTTTTCTAAGGTGTTAAGAGTTCCCATGAAAGTGTTAATGTGAGAAAAGGTTGAAGCTCTTTGCTAGAATAAAATTTTGATCTTCCCCTGGGCTATTTTTGCTGTCATTAACATCGTTGTTTATGTCATCATCATTAGTAAGTACTATTAGAGTATTATTAACTATTATTATTTGAAGGGCATAATATATTTTGTTGATAACAAAATTAAGTATTATTATTGTTATCTTTGCTACAATCCAGCTAGGAAACATGTTTGCCTCTGTATCTGTAGATACTATTTCTTAAAACAGTATCATCTAGCAGAAGACAAACTTCTGAAACCAATGGATTAACACAATTTTAGTTTTTCATTCAGTCATTTGAAGTTCCCAGTATCTTCTGTGCTAGACTGAATAATTACACACCCTCCCAACATACTCCATGTCTTTTTTTCCAGGATTGTAAATACATTGCTTTACACTGCAAGAGGGACTTTGAAGCTTTTGTTAAAGGGCTTGATTATCCTGGGATATCTGGGTAGGGCCTCTAAAATCATAAGGACAGATACAGATACAGAAGATGCAGATACAGAAGGCAGATACAGAAGACCTCGGGGGACCAAGGAGTGGATGGAGAGCCTGGGGTATGCAATGTGGCTGGCTTTGAGGAAGGAGACTAGATCTGTGAGTCAAGAAGCATAAATGATCTCTAGACGTTCAACCAGATGGGGAAGCAGAGTCTCTACTTAACACTCCAGAGGAGACACAGCTCCAATTGAACCATTTTATGACTTTCCCCCGTAGAATGGCAAGAGAAAAAACTAGTAGTTGGAGTCATTTGTTACAATGATAACAGGAAACCAATTTATCTTCGGTTTGCTCATTTAGAAACTGTCTTTTTTCATTTTATGACTCCATCTGATCCTAGAGCCTTGGGAAGGCCATGTTTAGCCGGCGGGTAGAGAAAGAGAATGAAGAATGATACAGGCAGGATTTTACAGGCCAGGGTAGGAAGTGGCTAGCACTTTCTATTAACATTGCGCTATTTCCACCCATAGCAAAATGCCATATGGAGATTTTCCCTCTAGATATGGTGATCCCCTTATCCGCTTAAGACTTTTCTCCCAAGCCTCGAATCCACCACTTTCTTCAACGCCATGGGCACTGACATCATTCATACACATGGAAGTTGTGCTTCTGGGAAGAAGGCGGGGCCTGTTGGTGAGCAAGTGCTGTCTAGGCAAAGCCAGCTTGGAGGCTAAGCTGAGAAATAAAAAGGCCAGTTATTGCCACTTCTCGCTGCTGCCACTCCTTGGCTTCATTTTTCAGTGCTGACTATTGTGAGGTAAGTCTGAAATGTTCTCCTGTTTTCAAAGGGGAGCAGGTCTATAATTATCTCAGGGTTTCTGAGGTACAGACAAAAATAACAAATAAACAAAACCACAAGTGTGTATTTAGTGGCAAAGTAACTTAACAGAGGTATGAAAACTCAAACAAATGAGGCCCAAAATGAACTATGTAGGTTTATGTTCTTTTTTAAACATTTATTTATTTATTATGTATACAATATTCTGTCTGCCATGTATGCCTCAAGGCCAGAAGAGGGTACCAGACCCCATTACAGATGGTTGTGAGCCACCATGTGGTTGCTGGGAATTGAACTCAGGACCTATGGAAGAGCAGGCAATGCACTTAACCTCGGAGCCATCTCTCCAGCCCCTAGGTTCATGTTCTTTATGGGGATCAGTTTGCCTTAATTTCACACCACTATTGATGAGCTCTGTGAGTCCATGGGCACTGGACTTACTGGCAGCTTTCTTTAGTGTGGGTAAGGTTAACACCATGGGGAACATATGAGACAACATTGAGCTTTAAAAACTGCTTTGGCACACTTTGCCAGATGAGTTAGTTACAAATCCCAGATGGTGTTACCTCATTCGTATTTTTGCCAACATGAAATGCTTTTATTTTTTCTAAAGAGTAAATAGCTATCATATTGGTTCTAGAAAGATGCAAAAAAACCTGCTACATTTTGCTGAAAGCTTGCCTTACCTTGTTCTGTTTAAGAGTTATTATACTACAATCCCATGCTTCTTGAAATTCTTTATATTTTTATGTTACAAAGTCATGAACTAAAACACTGGGGAATATAGACAATACCACACAACAGGGTTAGCACCTACGAACTACCAGGAGCATAGTTTTTCTATAGCAACATTGCGTTCTTCTAAAAGAGTCAACTTGAAAATTCTCTCACCCGTACCCGAGAAGTCACATTGGAGAAAGGTTTTCTTCAGCTGTTGCGATGTTTCAGGCCCCCTTGTTTCTCTGTCTCATTACAGCACAATCTTGTCTATCAGCTGCCCATGTTGGACACACAGTAGTGGTTTTTGCTACCTCCCTCCTCTCTCACTTCGATAAAGCCATTGTTACATCAGTTCTAACCATTTCTACCCACTTTATCTCCGTCGTTGCTGGCTAATTATTGCTGCTCTACTCTGCGCTGCCTTTTATCATATTTTTTATTGATATTTATTGAGCTCTACATTTTTCTCTGCTCCCCTCCCTGNCACCATGTGGTTGCTGGGAATTGAACTCAGGACCTATGGAAGAGCAGGCAATGCACTTAACCTCGGAGCCATCTCTCCAGCCCCTAGGTTCATGTTCTTTATGGGGATCAGTTTGCCTTAATTTCACACCACTATTGATGAGCTCTGTGAGTCCATGGGCACTGGACTTACTGGCAGCTTTCTTTAGTGTGGGTAAGGTTAACACCATGGGGAACATATGAGACAACATTGAGCTTTAAAAACTGCTTTGGCACACTTTGCCAGATGAGTTAGTTACAAATCCCAGATGGTGTTACCTCATTCGTATTTTTGCCAACATGAAATGCTTTTATTTTTTCTAAAGAGTAAATAGCTATCATATTGGTTCTAGAAAGATGCAAAAAAACCTGCTACATTTTGCTGAAAGCTTGCCTTACCTTGTTCTGTTTAAGAGTTATTATACTACAATCCCATGCTTCTTGAAATTCTTTATATTTTTATGTTACAAAGTCATGAACTAAAACACTGGGGAATATAGACAATACCACACAACAGGGTTAGCACCTACGAACTACCAGGAGCATAGTTTTTCTATAGCAACATTGCGTTCTTCTAAAAGAGTCAACTTGAAAATTCTCTCACCCGTACCCGAGAAGTCACATTGGAGAAAGGTTTTCTTCAGCTGTTGCGATGTTTCAGGCCCCCTTGTTTCTCTGTCTCATTACAGCACAATCTTGTCTATCAGCTGCCCATGTTGGACACACAGTAGTGGTTTTTGCTACCTCCCTCCTCTCTCACTTCGATAAAGCCATTGTTACATCAGTTCTAACCATTTCTACCCACTTTATCTCCGTCGTTGCTGGCTAATTATTGCTGCTCTACTCTGCGCTGCCTTTTATCATATTTTTTATTGATATTTATTGAGCTCTACATTTTTCTCTGCTCCCCTCCCTGCCTCTCCTCTCCCCGCTTCACCCCTTCCTGTAAAGTCCCCATGCTCCCAATTTACTCAGGAGATCTTGTCTTTTTCCACTTCCCATGTAGCTTAGATCTATGTAAGTCTCTCTTAGGTCCTCATTGTTTTCTAAGTTCTCTGGGATTGTGGTTTGTAGGATGGCATGTGATAATTGTCTTGATTCCTGATTTCACTTTGGTTTTTATTTTTGAACCTCTTTTCTAAGAAGCCTTTTCTGACGAAGCCATGTATGTGGGGTTCACATGCCTTCTATATGCTTTCTCAGGACCATGTAGTTGTCTGTAGAAACCATGTGTCACCTCTGTAATGTGTCTTGTTACTTGTCTGTGTCCCTGTTGTGTTCCCAGTGCTTAGGACGCTTTCTGCCCTTCACAGGTGACTGATATGTTGCTGAGTGGATTGATGTGTAGTAGGAAAGAATGTAAATAGGATCGGCATCAGTCTTGGAGATTGTGTTGATGTTTTAGTCTTTTATTTTGTTTGAGATGTATTAATTGTACATGTTAGCAGGGTTGATATGGTATTTCCAGAAGTTCAATCTTCTGATTTCTACCTTTCACTCACTACACTCTTCTCAACCTATTAACCTCTATTCTACTTTTAGGTTAATTAAAAAATTAATTTGCTTAACTTGATGTATTCAATTTCCATTAATTATTTATTTTACTACAAATATCAATTTATTCTTCTTTATGGCTGAATAACCTAATAACTTTCTATCACACCTGAGTATTTTCTTCATTAACTCATCTCTTGATGGACGTCAAAGATGCTTTTGTATCTCAGCTATTATGACCAGTGTCATAATAACCAGCAATGCACAGATATCTCCTTAATATGCTTCATTTCATTTCCTTTGGATTAGATCAGATTATATGACAGACCATGTGGTAGATTATGCGACAGTGCTTTAAGTAACTTCTACGCTATTCTCTTTTACATTCCTACCACCATTCAAGAACAGCACAGAATTGGACATTGTTAACATTTCATCATGGAAGGAAGTATTGATAGTTAGTGGTGCCTGGGGGTGGAGGTGTCACTTTCACTAGTGGTATGGTCATGGGTAAGTTGTCTATACTCCACTAAATAACCTCTTACTCATGCTTATGCAAGCAACTACCTCGATGGGTCTTGCACACAGAAAAATATGAAAGCATGAGGGGGACTTGTTGGGAAGAAGTTTAAGTAGAAGAAGTAGGGGGCAGTGAGAAAGGAAAATAAGGAGTGAAAAATGATCAAAATTCATATCTAAGAAACTCTTGAAGATTTAACAAGAGTTCCTATACTGATTTTTTTTTAATTTTTGAGATGGAATCTCATGTAACCCATGTTGGTCTTGATCTCACCATATATCTGAGGCTAGCCTTGAACCCCTGGTCATCCTGTTTCTCCCTTCCAAGGATTGGGATTATATATAAATATACCATCACACCCAGATCCTCTATTGATTTTTGATCACTGATGTAGGACTCATTGTTTTAGAACCAATGTTATTGCAGAAGCTCAGAAGGTGAGCTGAACAGAAATAGATAAACTGGACAGGATTTTTAAGTAGGTAACATTTGATATGACAAAAAAGTCACACGAATACTGCCCCCTCCTACTTTGGGATAGGGTCTCATCGTAGTCCAGATGGATTGCATTTGGCTGACTATGTAGATGAGGCTGCCTTGAACTTGTAGTCATCCTCCTGGCTCTGCCTCCTGAATGCTGGGATGGCAGGCATGTGTCACTATGGTAAGCGAAAGAGTATTTACTCTTGCTGCTTGGAATAGGATGGTACAGACATTAGGATCTCCAACGAAAAAACAAAGAAACCTGATTCTGGTCACTTTGTAGCGAAGTAACACAGAAAGTGTTTTCCCTCTCTGGTAGATGTCCCAGAGCAACAGCTCTGAAAGAAAAAGCTGCTGGTGACAGACTAGAAAGCTACTCTGAGACAGATGGAAGATGACAAACAGTCCTTCTCCATCATCTGCTTTCAGTCAAGGTTCTCCTTCTGAGCTCTTTCTGACTTTGGTCTCGGGCTGAATTCCCAACATAGCAGTGAAGGCCCATCTGGAAGTTTATCTGACTGCTCCTGTTCTCCGGGGCCTGCTCTTTAGTTCCCTCCATTTGCGTTTGAGCATGGCCTGATTGCAGGACAGCAGATAGCTCAACCTGCTGTAGAAAGCTGGAGACCAGAGTCAGGAGGTTAATTCCTGGCGTTTGCAGACACGGAAGAGACACTCTGCAAATAGCATGCGAGCGTCTAGATGGGTCACATGATAGACCATAATGTAAGCACCGTGGCCAGAGTAAGACTGATGGCATGTTGAACAAAAAAGGGGGAAAAGGTGTCAACATGGGGTCTTGATGACTGAACAAATGCTGAGATTTTCTCGCTGTGGTCAAGATGCAGTGTGAGTGAGCACAAATGAGCATGGAGAATGGCCTTTTATTTCTGAGACTTTGCTTTGGACAAGGTATTAAGCTGTAGACCTCTTTATATGTAAATACAAATACAAGAGTAACTAACATATGGGTGTCTACTTAGCTAAAGTTTTGAATTGTAGATAACAAGTCAACCCAAGATGAATTAATTGAGATGGGTGGTTTGAAAAAAATCCTCCGTAGGGAGTGGCACTATTAAGAGGTGTAGCCTTGTTGGAGAAAACGTTTCACTGTGGGGTGGACTTTGAGGTCTCCTGTGCTCAAACTATGCTCAGTGTCACAGTTGCTTTTGCTGCTTGCCGATCAAGATGTAGAACTCTCAGCTCCTTCCCCAGCATCACGTCTGTCTGCGTGCCTCCTTGTCATGCCATGGTGATAATGGACTAAGTGTTTGTCCCTCCTCTCATCTTTCCACTGACTTATTTTCTAAGCGACACCAGAATATCCAGGTTGGCATGTGGCTAATGGGCTGCTTGGTTCTAATTCCAATTTTGTTTTGGATACATACAAGTGTATGTGTGATGTGTGTGTGTGTGTGTGTGTGTGTGTGTGTGCTTGTGAGTGTTTAATGCCTGTGCATATCTATTAGTTAGTTTTCTATTGCTGTGATGAAACACCATGAGCATGGTAACTTACAAAAGAAAGTGTGTAATTGAGTTTGACATTCCAGGGCTTTCATGATGGTGCAGTGAAGGCATGGCAGCAGGAACAGCTGAGAGCTCATATTTAAATCCATAAGCAGGAGGCAGAGAGCACACTGGGAATGGCATGAGTCTTTTGCAACCTCCAAGCCAGTGATGTCCCTCCCCCAACAAGGCCACACCTTCTAATCTTTCCCAAACAGTCCAAAAAATAGAGATCAAGTATTCGAACATAAAACTTTTGTCTTGCTAATGTAACCAGCTGGCTCTAGGTATCTGATGTCACTACTTCCTGAGTGCTCGAATTATAGGGAAGCCATGCCCACCTGGCATTTATGGGGCTGTTGAGGATCTGAACTCTGGCACTTATGCTTGCCTGGTTAGTACTTTACCAATTGGACTTCCTTTCCAACCTGTAATTCCAAATCAAAGAAACCTGATTATGCTAACTGAGTTAAACATCTATCCGGTCTCTGGCAGTCATGAATTGCATAATGGGGTTATACAATACAGCTATCAGAGCTCAGAGAGGCAGTTTTTATTGAGAAAGAACTCATTCAAATACAAATATTTTGTTCAGGTGTTTCTATCCTTCTTTCATCATCATTATGCATGGCCAAATCACTCAGATACCAGTGGAACCACAGTTTCCTGAGTTGTAAAAATAATGAGGACTTGACATAAAAATCTATGACTTGATCAGAATTTTTACTTGGTGCTATAGAGTTTCTTTTGAATGGATATTTGCCCATACATTAATCACAACTGTGCTTGGTTGAAATGTCGCTCTGCCATTTGTCATATTAGCCAATAAGCACTCTTTTCTTTCCTATATTTTAGTTTCTTTTTGGAGAAAAAGCCTTTGTGGGATTGTGTAGAATGATATCTTTGTTAGTTAAAGGATTCCTATGAGGTGCAACAGAGGAAAATTCAGCATTGAGGTCAGTTCTGTAAATGTGCAGGAGAAACACTAAGTCATACCTTGATGTGTACTTACCTTCCAAATGATGGTGTCCTTACTCTTCCTTGTGCTTGGTCTATTTTGAAATGCTGGGCTTGGCAAGGCAAACCTGGAAGCTATGGTTTTCCCCAAGCATCCCTTGAATCCACTTTTGTGAGATAAAGTATGCACAGTGCCAGCTGGGTAGGGAGGAAGTGGAACTGCACAGCAAAGGTCAAGGGGCTGGAGGTGTGATGTGAGATTCCCCTCTGTATGCTGTGAATATCATTGGTTAATGAAGGGACTGCCTTGGGCCTATAGCAAGCTATAAAGGAACAGAACTAGGTGGGAAAAACTAAACTGAATGCTGGGAGAAAGGAGGTGGAGTCAGAGAGAAAGCATGGAGCCACAGCCAGAGCCAGACAGACATGCTGAAACTTTGCTGGTAGGCCACAACCTCATGGTGACGCACAGATTAATGGAGAAGGGTTAAATTAAGATGTAAGAGTTAGCAAATATGATGCTACAGCTAATGGGCCAAGCAGTGATTTAATTAATACAGTTTCTGAGTGGTTATTTCAGGGCTAAGCGGCTGGGAACAACAAGCGGCTCTCTCCTCCTACAGAGGTGAACTCTGTGAAAGGATCTGAGATGGCTTGCACACTGTCCTGGACATAATTTTGGTTAGGAGGCCATGTGCCCAGTGCTGTGGCATTTGTTTGCATTTGCTTTGGAAAAGAACTGGTTAGGAAGGCCTGTGAGGAACACAGTGTGGCTTTATGTAAGGTCTTTTCAATTGTACTGATTTCACAGCATTTTCCTAAAAAGGACATAAATTAAAAATAGAAAACACCTACCATCCAATGTATTTTTGAAACATTTTCAAAAGAACATTTTTGGAAACTTTCATTAGGGAATTTACAATAGAATTGACTTTATGTTCAGAAACAAAGCCACACTGCTTATCTTTAAATGAAATTTCAAATTGGTAAAAGGTTGCTAATTATAGAATATGAATGTAGTTTGGGAGTGTCCTTTCTCTCTTCATTCTCTGGGAATGCACTCTGTTTCTGGATACGATAGCTATTGTTTCATATGTTTTCTGATCTGGTTATGAGAGTTCCAGATTTTTGCTGATTTCATAAAAGAAAAGTAAAAGAATTAGAGCTGGCTCAGAGGCCAATGATAGTTGCCAAACCTGATGACCTCTATTGAATCTCACATGGTGGAAAACTGGAACATACACATGCAAGTTGTTCTCTGATGGACACATGTGAACCCTGGCACATTCACAAATACGCACACACACATAAACAAGTAAAAACAAACAGAATTGGAATTATGGGTGAGACTTCTGGTGTAATGTAGCATCTTCCCTTTGCAATAGCTCTCTGGAGAGTGAAACCGAGGGGTGAAATTGAGAAATGGAGACGTCAGGATGGTACCATCTGAGATGTGACATGATTACTGCTCTGCTTTCTGCTGCTGGTGTTGGTGTAGGAGCTTTGAATTATGTCTGTCTCACCTTTCAGATCAGTGGCAACTCGAAGAAGCTGTTAGAGTGTGTGATTTCATTTACTGTGGAAATCAATGCCCGGAGCCTGAGGTCCATAACACAGCATCTTTGTGCTAACATGGGGCTACTTTCCAGGGACATCCTTCATTCACACACACATTTTTTATTAAGAATATAGCCATGGCTGAGTGCATATAATGTCAGGTTCATTGGATGTGCATCGACTTAAAATTCAGACAGGGTAGATTTAATCACAACAAAAGCTGTCTAAAACCAAGGCAACAAGAAAAGCAGATGCCTAAGAAAAGCTTGTGAGTCTCAGCAGTTCATTGCTGTGCTGTCTAGAAGCCAGAGTGTGTGTGAGCCTCAGTGGACTGCTTTGTAAATAATAGTTTTATTTTTTAAAGATTCGAGGTGCACTTAGGCTTGAATTTAGCTCATGTGTTGTGTGTATTCTATGCACAGGACATTTCATTAAATTCTCTTAATATAAAGATGTATTTGATATAAGGTAAGTTCTTGAAAGAGATTTTGGTGTGATTTCACTTGGTCTAAGTGAAATTGAGATGTTTGAAAATACATAATACTAGGAAGAATGAAATATATATGAATATATATGTATTAGAATTAAGTTTAGCTATGTGAATTTATAGATTCATGTAACAAAGCCATTCAAAATACCATGCTTTGACATAACTTAAATGCTTTCTGGATGCCTTACCTGTAACTTGTAAGGAATTAAAGGGTATGCACACACAAACATGTGTTTACATCAATGACAAGTGATTACACATGTCTCTGTCCAACGCCTGGAGTGAGGTTGTGTGTGATGAAGGGGGAGTCAGAAATTATTCTGTCTTATCCTTTCTGTGTGATCCTTACCATCAGATGTCCCTGGGCACTAAATATTGAAGATGGAGATTCCTCTCCCGGCGAAAGAATAGTTCTCTAGCTCAAATGATTGATAAGGCAAACACATTTTTGGAAGTGATAAACCTACACACGGTATAGCTCTAAGGAATTATTTGTCTTTGATTTAAAGTGTTATCCAATTCTTATGTGAACAATTTAAGTATTATAAAGACTAGTTGCTTTATGATGATAAAATGTTCTGCCTTCCTTTGTACAGATTAGACAGGCATAATTGTTTTTAATTGCTCTTAATTCTCCATGGTGTACTCATTCTCACTCTTAATGGCTCCTCATGGATGACGTTAATTTACTTTCTATCCAATGTCAGAGTGTGTCTCTTTGATATACTTCCAGATTTTTTTTGACAAAGCTTAAGATGTACAAAGATTTTCCCTATATGAATATTAATAACTAATTATAAGAATGACCCAAATGTTAGAATCTTTATATCCTAGCTCATTCCCAAAGTATAACCATATGTAGCTTTCAAATAATGGCTAAGATATTAGACTCTGTTGAAATAAAATTAATTTTTATAAATAGAAAGATTTATTAGCTTTAGGTCAAGGACAACCCCTTAGTAAGTCTTATTTGATGCACAGATTTGGCTGAATGAAAAGTCCTTCTGTGAATTGAGGACATGCTCTCCTCAGCTCCGGACTTTCTGTGCACCACCCTCCAGCTTTCCTGACTGAATGGATGGGAAGACTGAATGAACAGTGTTAATAGATTTCTTTGTGGGATCTATTTTAAAAATTTCAAATATGAAATCATGCTTTTAGACTCTCTAAAGGAAAAAATAGCTGGGAGGTGGTGGCACATGCCTTTAATCCCAACCCTTGAGAGGCAGAAGCAGGTGGATTTCTGTGAGTTCAAGGCCAGACTGGTCTACAGAGCGGAGTTCCAGGACAGCCACAAAGAGAAACCCTTTCTTGACCCCCCCTTTCTTTCCTTTAAGGATTTATGGAGATTTAACAAGATGGTGTTGGTGTATAAAATGAAGCCAGATGTCAGTTGGGAGAGTAATAAGTATGTCACCTAGTAGCTGAGTGGGTGAGAGGTCTCCTCATGGACCTCAGCCTTGAGATGGAGACAGAATACTCAGAGATAAAGTGCTGTTGTCTAACTAATCCAGAGACCCGCAACTGGACAATGCGCAGAAGAGAGTAAGAGACTTTGCGGTACTCAATCCTCAATGGGGTGTCCATATCACACCCTTCCCCTCAAGGCTCATAGATCTGTCCAGAAGAGGGGGTGGGAAGGCTAAGAGCCAGAGTGCTGGGTTACCTCATAGGAAGTGTTTTCCAGACACACAGGGAAGAGGCACAGAGGAACTCATAGGATGTACAGGACATGGGCAAGTTCAAGCCATACAAACCCAAGCATGGAGGAAGGGAGGTAAGCAGTTAGCAGTTAGCCCCACCCCTAGGTGAGGAGTTACTGGCATTTTATTGCTGCCAGGAGAGACAAGCCCAGGTAGTTTTTTTTCTTTATGTAATGATAAAACACCTAGTATATTGATCTTACTCTGAGCAAGCCCCATGCCCAGAAGTAATCGACCAACACAAATTGGACTTGGTGGGAGGCGGTGGGGAGAAAACCTCAAGTTGGGTGGGTAGGGAGGAAGAAAGTATGAGAAGAGTCAGAGGGGCTTGAAATTCTCAGAGAACAGAAAGCTTCTGAAACAGGAAGAGTACCGCTGTGTCTGTGTGCTCTCAGATGAACTCAAAGCATTTTTCCTTAGGAGGAGCCAGCAGTTGAGGCAAAGGGATAATTGGTTGATAGCGGTAGATTGCTAAGAAAGTGATTCCTGTCTTTAATCTGAAGGGCAAGCTACAGGAGATGAGAAGAGATGGCTAACAAAGAAGACAGACATCTTCAGGAGTAAGCCTGCAGAGTGAAAAAAAAATTAACCTGCCTGTAAAGGGGAAGTTTTCAAACTTTTGTATCAACAAGATGCATTATCTCATGTTCAGATTTCCAGAGGGGACTCCATCCTTTGCTGCCGCCCACATTAGTAAGAGCAGAGTGAGTGCAGTTTGGAGTGAGAATGGGGACAAGCTCCCATTTTATTGCCATCTCTGTGATGTCCCTTCAGGTCACCTCTTGGAGCAAGAGATGGCCAGAGGTCCTGGCTTGAAAACAGTATTTCATGCTATAAAGGAAACAGATGCTTAGCTAGCAAAGCCATACTAGCTTGGAGTTGAATCTGCATATATCTTGGTGACAATCTATCTTTTAAGTTTTCTCTACCATGAACAATCTGTTTTTGAGTATACATGAAATATTAAAATATATGATTATTAGATTAGGAAATAACATAAAAATTTCAGCTTACATTATTTACAGCTAAAAAAAACCCCACTGCTAATCCTTTTAAAATAGGAATAGATTGGGCCTTTGTTTCATCCATACAAATTTTGGAAAATGTGTATTATGGCATGTGGCATTATACAGGTCCACCCTGCAATATGATGGCAGTTTTGGATTTAACTTTTAAGGAAACCAATACTAAACCTTTCACTGGACTTCAAGGTTATTTGCCTGGGTTGATTTAATCTAGGATTGATTTGACCATCCAATGAAATCACCAAGTATATTCTCAGCTTCACATTTTGCCTTCATGGCACTGATGTCAACAAAAGTCATGAACAGAGCTCTGCCTGGATAGGGCTGTGCATCACAGCATGAGATTGCTATGGACTGTGCTGACTTCTTTAGGCTTCAACCATATGGCCATTACCAAATTGCAGAGTTTGTGCTTTTGCTGACCTGCTTAAACCTATCAGGGCTAAGATGAGGCATCTGTTTTAATTGATTTACTGTTGCTGTGGTAAGATGCTATGGCCACGGCAGCATGTAAAAAGAAGAGTTTACTGGGGACTTGCTTAGAGTTCCAGAGATTTAGAGTCCATGACCATCATGTCAGGGAGCATGGCAACAGACAGGCAGCCACGGTACTAAGGTAGAGAGCTTACATCTGACCCAAAAAATATGAGGCCAAGAAAAGGAGGCACTGGGAATGGCATAATATTTTGAAAACCCAAAGCCCACCCCTAGTGATACATCTACTCCAACAAAGCTGTACCTCCTAATCCTTCCCAAACACATCCAGCAGGTGGGGATCAGGTGCTCAATCATATAAGCCTCTGGGGGCCATTCTCATTCAAACCACCATAGTATCATTCGGTCTACATATTCCTAAAATAGAGTGGGTCAAGTATTTTTTTTATACTTTTTTATTAAAAATTTCCACCTCCTCCCATTTCCCTC
>LOEQ01003341.1:57663-74565 GCA_001685075.1 Bramus lutescens
TGTCAAGACCACATACTGCTCTTCCATAGGATCCTATAACCCCACTGCTGGATTCTATTACGCTGGACCCTGTCCCCTGTGGGCACCTGCATTCGTGTGCACATATCTACATACATATATAATTCAAAATGATAGAAATAGGCAGATCCCCATGGAGCACACCTTAAACCACAGCACTTGGGAGGCAGATATCTGTGAGTTCATGGCCAGCCTGGTCTACGTAGTGAGTTCCAGGGCAGCCAGAGAGACACAGAGAAACCCTGTCTCCAAAAAAAAGGAAAGAAAGAAGGAAGGAAGATTCCTTCCTTCCTTCCTTCCTTCCTTCCTTCCTTCCTTAAAGGAAATAAATAAATCCTAAAAAAATTTTTTTCTTCTCATCAACACACACTCATTACTGAGTTGAGGGTCACAGTTCATTTTGCCAGATTACAGTTTCCACTAGCCATCCACGCAGGGCTAGTCACTCTCAAGGCAAAACCAAGGCCACTGAGCACAGAGGCCCTTAAATCAAGTGTTGGAGAAAACCAACCCAACGGCACAGAGCATGTTCTTTAAAAGCAGCCAGGTTTCTGTTTCAGGAGGAGCCTGTTGCTAAACACAATAGATAGTTTTGTTACAATCTTCCTCATGCTTTGTGGCTAAGCTGTTCTGGTTGGTCAGGGGCTGTTCTTTCCCCAGGAGAACACTAAACAGGTAGTGTTTGATTTGGTCACCTTGTTCTATCCAGCACAGGGCATTTAACCTCTTAGCGAAGCACCAAGCCGTAAGGCTTCCGCCAAGGTCGGGGCTTCTAGTCTATTTTGGGATAAGAGCTTGTTCTCTTGACTGTCTCCTGGATGGAGGTAGCTGAGTCTGCTGCACAGATCTTACTGAAGTGTTCTCTTGTATAGACAGTTTTTATCTGGACTACATGGAGCCTGCTTCAGTGGATGTCTGAGCCCCAGTGTTAGGCCCCAGCATAGAATCCACTGGGCAGGTCTAAGGGCTTTGTCAGACTGAAGGGGCTGCTCTGGACAGAGGACAAATTGGGCAGCTTGAATTTACGCTGCTCTTTATCATGACATAGTGTCCTTGTCCATCCTGCTAGTGTGGCTGACTCCAGCAGCATGGTTCAAATGGTTAGGAATACTTATTATATTACAACTTCCCAGTCTTCCCTCATAGAGACCTCTTCAGAGACAGTGGATAATCTTGCATCTTATGCCATAATCCTGTCTAAGTAAGATAGGAAAACCTATACTATTCTTTAAATTTCTACAAGTGATTTGAACTCAGGCCTTTGCTATGCAACTCTTATTCTCTACGAAAATAATTCCACAGCATTCCCAAGTCAAGCCCTCAGATGTGAGCATGCCCAATGGTTCTTATTGGCTCTAGCAGGAATCCCATTGACAGTGCTGGGAGTCATCCCTTGGAATCCTCTCTAGTAACACACAAAAGGCAGTGGCTTTTGTCAGAGACAGCAGCCTCTGAATAGACTTGGGTTCTATGCAGCCCTCCAGGAACCAGCCTTGCTACCTCCCTTGCCTACAACTGAAAATTGCCTGGGTTTGTGACCTGTGTCTGCTGCAGGAAAACAGCAATGACAGTAGACATAACATTTATCAGAAATGGATTTCTAGAATGGGGGCTCATGCCCTGTCCTGGGAGATGGTACCAGGTTAAATGAGAGTCTCAGTGGATGGAGACATTGACCATGTTGTCAGAAAGAGGTAAAAGTTACTTAGAGCTCTGGTAACATCTGGAGACTACATGCTTTAACTCCCTGAAGTCCCATTAGAAGCTGTGATTCAAGCTCAAGAAACAAAGCAGCTGGCTAAGGTGCTGGTTCAAGCCAAGGTCGCCAGTGGAGTGGCANGGTCCGTGACAACCGCTCTGGTCTGGCTTGGTCTGACCCTTTCTGGAGTCAGGCATGCCATGAGCCTGCTTCCATTTATGTCCAAGCTATGTGCCCACTTCTGTTGCAGCATCCGATGGGTTCAGATGCCAGCAACTGACCAGTTCCCTTGGAGGGTCTCACTATGAAGAAAAGGAGGGATTCTTGTTTCAGATCGCCACGAAGCCATTCAGAGAAGACCCAGCTTCCTTGGCCTCCTCCTCCCTACCTTTGTTTTGTCTCCTCTTGCTTGGGCTGTTGCTAGATTAAGTAACTGAGGCTTCCTGGATGTACATGAGGGAACCTTCATGTCAGATCCCTCGGGGAACCTTTGAGGGCGCTATTGAGCATGACCACTGAGTATGTACCTTTCTGTGTCATGAACTATGCCCGTTAAAAGCTGCCAGTGTCCCAGAAGTTGCTCTGTTTGCTGAGATGGCTTCCTTTCTCCTGGTCCACGTTCCTGAGTAAAACTGCAAAAGAGCATCTTGGCTCCTGGAGGTGACCCTACAGGTGACAGGTGGCCAGGAGATTTGATAGCCTGGGCCCTGCAGAGAGATCTGTTCCCTGTGCTCTAGCCTTCCTCAGCTGCACTTCCTCTGTCCCTGGGAACAGGTTCTCTAGTAGGGAGAAACTGGGAGTCTTCAGAGCTCATTGCTTGGGAAGCTATCTCTGCACATGCTCTAAAACACAATAGGAGTTCACAGTCCGCGCCATCACCATAAGCCTCTCAGTTATCTGCCCATGGGGATCAAAACAAAAAGTCACCACTTAGTGGATTGGTATTTACACCAGGACAATCATGTGAACCCAAACGTAAGCATCCTGCACTTGAAAGGCCATCTTCCTCGGAGATGATGAAGGGAATGAGTTAGAAGGGCAGACTCAAATGCCTCTTCCACGTGAAGTGGAGACATTAGCACTGCTAATGCTCTGACGGATCACTGGAACACAAAGCAAAGCGGGATGAGAGGCTTGTTTCAAGTGTGTGCCCAATGCCACGCACAAATCTTGCCTGCCAGCAAGGTGTCCCGAGGTCTAGCACATGAACACTTGGAGCAAGTGCCCTCAGCGGGTATAGTATTCACTCCAGGCCTGCAGTACACGAGTTCACAGCTTGTGGGCCATGTCCTTGAGAAGATTGGGCTTCACTCGTATTGCAGAAGCTAGCAGAGACTACCACCTCTCCTTAAGCCTCACTATTCATGTAGAAACTAGTAGAGGCTACCATGCCCCTTTAATGCTCACTGTTACTGCAGAAGCTAACTGAGGTTACCACCTCCCCCTTAACCCTGCTTCTCTGTCACAGCGACAGCAGCCCTGGTATCTTGATGACCCTGCTGTGGCTGTGCTATATCCCCCAATCTCCCACCTTGATGATAAGCTACCCAGTCAACACAACTGTTCATTATCTCCAGTTTGCAGGCTCCCAGAGGATGCTGGGGGTTTTCTGGTGGACATATGCAGGGCTTCACAATAGAGTTGGCTCTCAAAGCCTGGTGAAGTTTCATGAACAAATCCCACAAACAGATCACGATGGTGCAAGACCACAAACTTTTAACATTTGTAGGGAAAGAAGGCCAAATCGTCAGGCTCCTGCAGAGTTCTACCAGCTGGTGAAACCCACACTTGGGTGTGTACTGGCATCAACCCTGGGACAGGAATACCAGGGTCCCTCTACAGACTGCAGCATATAAAATAATCTCCAACTGAGCTGAAAATCCAAACTACTACCCCAAAACACAGCAAAACCAGGCTTGAGTTTTCCCTCAGATAATGAACGCACTGCGAGCAGTGTCAGGCAGCATGTTGGCAGAACACAGAGGCTGTTTGGCAGACAGCCTTCTTTCTGGGTTCGCAGGAGGTTCCTCGTTAGGACCAGGGAGTGCCTGTCCCCAGCACACAGGAATGGAGTTTTCCATACCAGCACTCTCTGGCTCAGGACTTGGCAAGACAGGTGGTTCAGGAGAGGTGAACTAGACGGTCCCTTAAACAATCTGTTCTAAAAACAAGAAGCTCTGATAGATGAGGAGAACTTGGTTTTGGTCTCAGATCTCTGTCTGGCTCTCCCAAGCAGGGTCCTGATGACAGTTCTGCTTTTGTCTTTGTTCAAACAGAACACCCGAAGCCTCTTCTGACTAGGTCAGGCAGTCTGAGCTGGGTTTACTAGTTGAACAGGTCATGAGTATCTCCTCTTGTGGATCTGCAGAAGGTATGGCTGCCCTTCCTCTCAGTGTGCTTTTCTCTTCTTGTATCTCATGTGTCCCAAGTGTCACACTTTCCAGCACACTCAGCTCTCACTGGCCAACTACAATTTCCAAGTCGACAATTTCTAAAATGTGCTCAGTATCAGAAATGGTCCCAATCATGTATGCTGTCTCTGGGAACCAACCAGAAGGTTGACCAGAACCCCATCATCTCCAACAGGAAAACCCTTTTCTATACCACTTGTCAGGCCATCTCCCTTTGTGAGATTTCCCCCCTCCTTCACGCTCCCAGCCTCCCAGTTCCTCTGCTCTGAGGATCTTGAACCCTCGCTCTGTAGGGTCCTTCCCTGACTCCTGCAGTTACTAACAGGTAGCTGGCCCTTTGCCTCCAGCAAACCATTTTAACCATCTTGGCATCCCTACACTAATCTAGAAGCCGAAATCCAAACTGCTTAGAATGGAAGATCCTGACATTTGACAAACCACTATGAAATTTGTAATTTATGCCCTGGCAATGCTGAAGCAGGCATGGGCAGCCCGCATATGGCGGTTCTACTGAACTTGCCCATATTGGGTTTCATGGTCTAAGTTGATGAGGATGACTAACCAGGTCTTGTCCTCACAAACCACTATACCCCATCTGAATTCCCCTCCCAGTCTTCTTTAGAAACTTCAGCCAAGCCATGCTGGCCTGGGTGAGTGTCAGGGAGTGCCCTTTTCCCCCACAGCCTTGCCCTGCTCCCCAGGCCCCACTTGGCCAACCCATCATGTGGGACACCCCATTGCTTCTGCCACCTTCTGAGTTATTTCTAGGGGTCCCTCTGGCCCTTCTGTTTCCTGATGTTCAGAAGGAGTACTACATCCTGGTTACTCAATCATGGGGCTAACCAACCTTCTATGGTCTTCCATCCCCCTGCTGGGAAGACCAAGCATCATGGGCAACCCCTTATAAAAACTCTTGATAGATAGCTTCCCTGGTCCACTTCTATTTACCCATTTATTTTTCATTTTGCCTTATATCATAAGGCAAATATGCTTTAGACTTAATGAGCCAATATCGTTATTTTAGACAATGTCAAGTTCTTTTGGAAAAATTGGTCACGTGTAAATAAGTCATACATTGCTCTTTGTATGAGGTAGGCAGTGTCAAGTGAATATTTTTCAGAGGATAGTATATTGACTGTGAAAATACATTATTTCTAATTGCTGATTCCATTGTTCATAGGCAAGTAGCTTTAATAACATCTATGAAGTGGC
Source organism: Bramus lutescens (assembly GCA_001685075.1). Taxonomy (NCBI): domain Eukaryota; kingdom Metazoa; phylum Chordata; class Mammalia; order Rodentia; family Cricetidae; genus Bramus; species Bramus lutescens. The sequence goes on from LOEQ01003341.1 coordinate 63,004, forward strand.
TAAACAAGGACTATTGAAGGTTCTAAGGACAAAGCAAAATAAAATAAGAATTCCCATCACTAACTAAATATCCTACAACTCTAGGCAAAATACAGGGACTGACATTTACATGCTGACATGGGTTGACTATGGACCACAAGACTGAAGTCAGTCCATTAACAGAGGAGCTATTTTAAAAGAGATATTGGATTTTCAGAAGTTTGTGGTTGTTTCATCATTCATGAGCCTGTGGCAGAAGATATCAGAAACCTAAATTTAAAAAGAAAACTTGTGTATTTTCTACAAATATCATCTGTATTAAAGAAGAACTTGCTGGTCTTGCTTTCATGTCTGCTTTTCATGTAGCTCCGCACAAAGAAAGCCCTCTCGTCAACAGAGGTTGAAGCAATGAGCATCCTTTCTCCTATAACCCCTAGAGTGTCTGGAGGGAGAAGAAACAGGACCTTAGGTCAGGGTTATGGAGCAGAAGTCACTGGCTTTCCAGTGCTCTGGAAGCCAGACCATTTCTAAGTCTGCTGATTGCCAAGTCTGCTGAAAATGTAGATGAATACCAAGAGCAGCCATAAAGTGATTATTTCACTGAGCAGGAAGAAGGCAATGTTAGGAGGGTGGGCACTCTATGCTCACCTTCTGGTCTCTCTGTTCAGCCTGAAGGAAGACAGGCCCAAAGAGAGACTCACACTTCTGTCTCTGGGCAGATGAACCTGCAGAGGAGGTGTCCTTGATTCTTGCGACATGGTGTGATTTGTGATGGTTAAGTGAATTGTTAGCCTGACAAAGCCTGGGATGACTTAGGAGATGGGTTTCTGGGCACACCTTCATGGGACTGCTTCTGTAGGGTGATGACGCTGGAAGGTCCACCCACTGTGGGTGGCACCATTCCCTGAGCTAGGATCCGGGACTACAGAAACAGGAGAAAGTGAGCTGAATTCAAGCATTTGTCGCTGTGATGGTTGTTTTTAATTTTCAACTAGACAAGAGGCAGAATGGCCTGGGAAGAGGCTATCAGTAAGGGATTGTCCAGACCAGGTTGGGGTAGGCGTGTCTACAGGCGTGTCTGTGGGAGATTATCTTAATTTGCTAGTTGATGGGTGAAGACCCAGACTAAAAGTGGGGGCAGCATTTCTTGGGTTGGGGTTCCGAATTGTGTAAGAGTAGAGAAAGCAAGCTGAGCAGTAAGTAAGCACACGTCACTCTCTCTGCTCCGGGTTTTGGATGTGACTAGACTCTTCAAGATTCTGCACTGACTTCCCCACAGTGATGGCCTGCGGCGGAACTACAACCAGAATAAGCTCTTTCTCTCCCTGCAGTTGCTTTGTGCCAGGGCATTTGATCACAGCAACAGAAATGCAACCAGGACAGTTATTCTCTGTGTCTAAACTGCTGATGCCATGAAACCAGCCTCAGGTTCCTGCTGCAGCGGCTCCACCATGATAGCTGCACCTTGAGCTGTGAGCCAAAATGAACCATTTCTCCTTTCAACTGCTTTTGTCCCACATTCTAATGAGAGTGACAGGAAAGTAACCAAGCCCTGTTTGTTTGCCATTTATTTGCTTTTGTGTTCTTTTTTTTTTAACATCGCACAATTGTTCATTGTATGTGCATTTTGAAGGAAGGCTAAAGGCTGTATTAGTTCTGTGGACTGTAGAGGAGGAAGGTAAGGTATGGAGAACCCAGGAGGGTTATCTCATTAGTCTACCCGTGCCTAATGAACCCATGACAGAGATGGTTTGTTTGGAGCCTGTAGTTCAAAATGAGACAAACCTATTGCTTCGGGCTCCTGCTGGGGGCGCTGGACGGCAGCAGGGAAGCAGAATGAACTGCAAACCTACCAAATTAGGAAGCAAACAGGGAAGGAGAAAAGGGTGGGGGGTCCCAAAGTCCCCATCAAGAACCTGGCTTTAAATACCTAAGGACCTGCTAACCAGCCTCTTAAAGTTCCCCACCACATTTTTCAAATAGCTGCACCCTGGGGCACCAGTCTTCATTACATGGGCCTGTGGGGGTTTCCAAGATCCATTCAGACCGTTGCAGGGCTTCCTCTGGACCCTGAGTGGCTACAGAAACACGGATATCTGCTCCTCTCATCTGTGCATAACCTAAGGAGTCTTCCAAATCAGGAGACGGGAGCCTGTTAGGCCTTCCACGCAGGCTGTGCGGCTGGCGGTGGTGTCTCCTCTCCACTCAGGGTGAAAATACAGATGGATGTGAAGCCAACATGGGAACCCAAGAAATCTACTCCAAGATAACAAATAAAATACAGAAGTCTCCCTTAAATGTAACGTTGATGTACTAAAAGGATAAGAGCAGTGTTGATTGACAAGTCCTAAAGATGGCAGAGGATGTAAACGGTGTCAAGTCTAAACTGTAAAGTCCTAGAGCAGCAGGACTCCCTGGCAAGGGTCACGAGAGGTTCATTCAAGTTGCTTGAATCTGCACCTGCACCCCCCTTTTTTTTGATAAGGTCTGGGTAATTAGCCTAAGTGGACCTCAGACTCTCAAGTCTCCTGTCTCAGGAGATAGCAGGGAGTGTGCCACAATGCCTGAATTTAATTTGCATTTTTAAAGTTCATTTCATTGGTATTGGTGATAAAAACAGTTCTCAGGACAAGCAGTTTAGAAACACTGGGTTAATGAAAGATGGTACTGTTACTCCTGTGGAGTTCTTCATGGTGAGGTGAGCACCGTCAGTGGCTGTAGCTTTAGGTGTGGGGATACAGGCAAGTAGCTGGAATGGGGAAAAGTGTGAGGGTGCTGTGACAGATCTGGTACACCAAACGCCTTCCAAATTACAATGACTTTTGAGCTTGAAGACACATGGGACAGGGGACTGTAGACATGAAGACACACGGGATAGGGGACTGTAGACATGAAGACACACTGGAGAGGACTGTAGACATGAAGACACACGGGACAAAGACTGTAGACATGAAGACACATGGGATCGGGCACTGTAGACATGAAGACACATGGGACAGGGAACTGTAGACATGAAGACACACGGGACAGGGGTCTGTAGACATGAAGACACACAGGAGAGGACTGTAGACATGGAGACAGTGCCCTGTCCCCTGACATCTGTACTTCTGTGTGCCCTGTCCCCTGACAAGACACGAAAGGTACCCAAGGGAAGGGAGAACCAGGTAGGCAGCACCAGCCTCCCAAGTTCACAGAGCAATCCACATATTGCACAAATGTAAGACATGACAAAATGCTCCACCCAACCCTGGGTACCACTTCACCCTCTGCTCTAACCAATCCTAAGCCACATCCAGTCCTCTGCTCCACCCAAACCTAGGCTCCACCCCTACTCTATACCTCTCTTACAAATCCAATAAAAAATAAAAAACCCCAACATGATTCACAAGTGTTTGAAAAGCTTCATCTAAGAGCTAAGTTATTGTTCCTATGGAGAATGTGAAGACTTGTTTGTCTTTAATAAATTATTTCTTAATGGTTTTTACCACACTCCCCCATTCTAAGGATCCTAGTTGTAGAATAAAAATCCTAACTTTTGCACATAAAAATACAATGAAGTAAAAAACTAGCTTCTAGAACCTCTCCCTGTAGAGACAGATTCCTGGATTTGGTGTTAACTCTAGCCAGACCTATTAGGACAGTGATTACAGCCAGACAAGCCACAGCCCAATGTTTGACAGATAATAAGACAATGTTTGAAAGACCAATAAGGAAGGTGGGCCAATTGCTATGGCAATTTCCTGGACCAGCAAGACGTCACTGTGCCGCCTGGCTGCGGCATCAGCTCTTCCCAGTCTGTGTCCCCATAAGCCTGGCATTACACAGCCGTGGACAAATCAAATATTGAGGCTCATTGAGCTTATTGGCAAAGGCTCCTGGCACCAGAAAACTGAATGAATCACACTATACATAGTCTCCAATTTGAAAAGGATATTGAGAATTTGGATTTTGTTTCTCTTTGTCTGTTCTAACAAAGGAATCAGCTCCATGCAGAAATGGATACAACAGGAAGCAAAGACTCCATTCTTTATTGCCAGGCCAGAGCCCTGCACCCAGCTTTCGTTACAACAGCCTGTCTGTCAGTAAGTGTCTCTTTGCAGAGTGAGTGGAGTAGTTCCCAGCAGCAAAACCGAAATCACCACTAGGCTTGCTTGCAGTTTCTCCACAGTTCATGGGGCGGGGATGAGCATGATGTTTGAAATCCCCATCTCAAGTAGAACGGCTTAATTTGATACCGTAGTATAGGAGAAGAAGTCTAGAGGGTTGATGGTAAATTCAGCCATGACAAATAGGTAAGAACGTGTTGGGGAATCGGTCCCAGAAAAATGCCCAAAGGTCTTTGCTTCCCTAGACTCTTATATTCAGCCAGTCCCTCTCTGTCCCCTGGCCTGCTAGAGTCCAGAAGGATGAGACCTGGTCCAGCTAGAGTGTCTGACCCCAGTCATGGCTTGAGACCATTTGAGGAAGCACCTACATGCGATACCATTCTTCTGCTTCCCACATCAGGCTCACGGCCACCCCAAGCTGCTGTTCCCACAGAAGAACCAATTCTAGAAGGAAACTTGGGCAGAAGGGGGAACAAGTAACCCAGAGCCAATGAGCATCCTGTCCCCCATCTCCTCCTTTGCTTCTCTGCTCCAGAGCAGCATCCTCTCCACAGTGAACTGCAGCCCTCTAGGGGCTAGGAAGACATCTATTAATCCAGGAAACTGAAGCACCCACCACCCCCTGAAAGGAGAACCATGGCAGAAGGATAGAGGTTCCCCTGTTAGCCCCACAGTCGTGCAATGGGGAGAGCATCAAGATGGGAACAATGTTACTCAGAAGAGGCAAGAGGGGCATCCAATCAGGGTCCTCCCAACCTAAACCCAAACATGGATGTGACAAGCTTGTAGAGAACACCGGATCCCAATGCTGGGTCAGATGGTAGGTTACCAGACAGGCAAGGTGGCATCCCTGAGAGTGTGGGTGTTTGCTGTCTTTCTCACTTAGTTGTGATGGAACAAAAGCATGAGTCAGCGCACCAGCTGCTAGTCCTCGCGGAGTACTCCAGGATGAATCGTAGGAAAGGCCCATCCGACCCAAGGTACCCCCAGCAGCTTAAGAACACCTCTCAACTGGTGCTGACACAAACACACTTGTTGCCAGGCACACTGGTCCTACTGCATTGTTAGGAGGCTGTCCCAGCTCCTGTAGGGCTGGGTCCCCCGCCTCCACCTCCAGGCTCCCTCTTTCTCACTCTCACCTGCTGGCTCAAGTGCCACATCTACTCCACTTGGTCCCATTTCCTCTTCATCCAGGACCACCCTTCCTCTCCAGACAACAGACAAAGGGAAAGATGGCTAACCAAGAGAAGGTGGTATAAAGAAGAAAGATATGGACTGAGCAAAACGGTCTGATCTTGGGGAATGCATTGGTGTGAGTCCCATCCATGCTGACTGGTTACCAGGCTGAAATGAGATGCTTCTCACTGGGGAATTGGGAAGAAAAATCAAAACTAATCTCTCTAAATTCAAACATCTGCCAACCCCAGGGAAATGTTGGCCAAGGGCACAATTAGAAATGAACGTTTACATTAAAAAAATTTTTAAAAGGAATCTCTCGGTTAGGGTTTGGTTTCAGATAAGAATTGAAATACCACAGCTAAGAAACAGAATAAGCCTATGTGTCTGCCAACAGATGGGTGAATAAAGAAAATGTGATATATACACAATGGAATATTATTCAGCCACAAAAAATTAAGAGATCATTTTTGCAGGGAAATGCATGGAAGTAGATATTATTATTATGTTAAGATAAATAAACCAGACTTAGTTACTGTGTGGTTTCTCTCACATGCAGAATCTAGATGTGTGTGTGTGTGTGTGTGTGTGTGTGTGTGTGTGAGGGGGGAGAATGTGTCTGACTATATGTGAAGAACCTGGGGAATAAAAGAAGTAGGTGTAAGTGGGAAGATATGGGTCATGTAACATGAAAGGAGAGGGTCTATTTTGGGAGGGAGAGGACAAGTAAGAAGGGAATATCCAAACTTTAGGGTTGCTCGAGATGGCAAGTGAATGTCCCTACAGTAGAAGCATGGGATACGCCTTCCTAAGTGATGGGATCCAATCCTGCTCACTTTAGCCTTCGTGAATTCATGTCTGGCTGACGGGTATTCAGACAGACTCTTGAGACAAGACAATCCTCATTCACTGATGGATGTTGGACTGAGCACCCCGCTTGCCCTGCCCTCCTTCAAGGCTGGGCAAGCTACACCCCTGTGCGCTCCCCAGTAAGACTGGCTCTGCTCACACAACTGGTGCCTTTTGGTGTTGTGGCCATGACAGCACCTGTCACGCTTTGGGTGTCAGAGGGGCAGAAGAATGGAGGACTGAGGGCAGAGCTCCCCATATTCCAGGGAGCTGGAGTGCTGCAGCTCTCTGGGCACATTTCCTAGCCTGTGGCCAACATTCTGCCAAGGGACACAGAGAGCCTCCTTCCTGTCTTTTATTTTTATGCCTTAACTTCCTCACACACAAATTAGTGTCATAAAACTTGGGAAGGGACTTAGTTTATTTTTATTTTATGAATATGGGTGTATGCCTATCAACACGATTTTCAGAGCAGCATTTAATAACCTGACAATACTGGAAGATGCTAACAACTGACAAGAGGAGGAGATACATTTAACAGAGGCTATTATTTATTTCTCAGAAGTCTTTATTTTGGCTGGCATCTTTTACAGCTATATGACCCCTTTAAAATTTTTTGGAAATAGATTTTTTTCCTGGTTTTTCAAGACAGGGTTTCTCTGTGTAGTCCTGGCTGTCCTGCAACTTGCTTTGTAGACCAGGCTGGCCTCATTCACAGAGATCCACCTGCCTTTGCCTCCCGAGTGCTGGGATTAAAGGTGTGCACCACCACTGCCTGGAAACAGATTTTTTTTAATATGACTCCTCCCAGATCTTCTCCAACTCTCCACCCACTCAGATCTGCACCTTTCCTTTCTCTGTTATTAGAATACAGACATCTAAAAACAATAATAAAATAAGATAAAATAAAAACATACAAACTGAAATTGGATGAAACAAGCCAACAAAATAAAAAGAACTAAAGAAAACACAAAACATGCATATAAACTATTCTACTATATAAACTACATATAAACTAATCTGCTATTCTACCTGCAGATCTCACAGGGAGGTCATCCTGTGGACTGAAGCTGGCCTGGTAGCCGGGTTGGTTTTTCACCTTCTCCTCTGGTAGCAGACAGACCGTGAACGCTAGCTTGTCAAAGAGAAAGCTTTCGGTAGACACTAGCTCAATTGCTTCACGTTCAATGAGTTGTAGAGGTATTGCCTTCAGCTACAGGGCCTTACTATCAGTTTGTGGAGAGCAACAAGGCTATTCATAATTTAGAATCAATACATTATAATATTCCATTTGGCTCCAATAAAATTAATTGCACTATCAATATTTTAGCCCCAGAGACCATTTAAAGGTAATGAAAGCTATTTATTAAGTGCTAAGCACCTTAAGCCAAATATTGATCACATGTAGCATCGTACGTCTACCCCAGTTCTCACCGGTTGGGAAGCAGTTAAGGCTGCATGACTCTTTCCCACAGCAGAGCCCCTTGAAGCCTGCAGCTTACAGAAATATTGAAAGAGAGGTCTTTGTGCAGAACAGTCTTACAACCAGCCCGCTTTGGGGTAGGGGCTTGAGTGTCAGAGGGAGAAGCCATAATTCAAAACTATGCATATGAGAAACTGTCACCCTGGAAACAAACCTCAGGCAGGCCCCAATTCCTTCAGCTTTCACCCAACTTCCAGGAAGTTTATTACATTGTGGCTTTTTGCAATAAAGTCAGCTGTCCCCCCAAATGATTTTAAACACACAGATGAGACTATTCGGCCATGCCAGGCAAGACTGCCATAGAGGATCAGAAGAGCTCTGCCTCCCTCTGATTCTGCTGACCTGGGTTAATTGGGGACCCACCATCTCCAGGGAGATCACAAGCGACATTCTTCCGATTAGTTCTAATTCTGTTCAGAGCCTGCATTCCTCCCCCACCCTTGGCCCCACAGGGAGAGGCTGGGTCATTATGGGCAAGGTTCGGGGCAGATGTTTAAAAACATGTTGAATCAGTACAGGGGAGCCTTGGAAATAGTTTTCAAGAGAATTCAGTGTCTTGCTCGTGAATATGTGGTTCTGGGTCTTTCTTTTCTTCCTTGGAGTACTGTGAAGGATGGAAGGTCTGTGTGCCCTCACCATCTGCTTTCTTTCCACTGCAGGGTCAAGGCTGTGGTCCATCCGCTCAAAACAGAAAGCTCCTGCCATGCTTATTCATGTTTCGTTACAGAAAACAATGCAACTGGGGTCCAGCGTCTCCCCTGCAAAGCACTGCATTTAGCAGGGTGCAGATGCCATCAGTGCAGGCAGAGCAGCCTACAGGAAACCTAGTAGATAGGGAGTGCTCAGTTTTAGCAGGCAGCGGGTGCCCAGCAGATTGAAACACAAACTCAAAACCTCTTCACCTTTCCCTCTTCCTCAGAGGCATGCATCGCAGGTGGACAGGATAGCAACAGCAGGGACTCGGAACTGGGCTGGGAAGCAGGCTCAGTGAAGCTGTGCAGAGGGAAGAGCTTCTTCTTGTTCCCTCTGTCCACAGCAATGAAGAGGACACCAACTAGTAGCAACCAATTATGACTCATAAGCTTTAGAGTCCCGTGAGAGAGCCTGACTCGGATTCTTGGACTAATGATGCTGAAATCGCATTGAATTAGCCTCAAACAACAATGCCCTCACAATAGATTTCCCTTGTACACCTTGTCAGTTTGATCTTTCCTTCCCTCTATCCTCTTCAGGACAAAATTGAAAGTCATTGTCTTGACAACATAGAAAAGAAGAAGAGGAGGAAGAGGAGGAGGAAGAAGGTGTCGCCACCCCAAGGGAAACACTTGATATTTTAATTACTGCTAATTGTGATGCGAGAGAAGAAAGGAGAAGGTGGTGGCATTCTTTAAGTGTGGGAGACAAGGTTTAAATGGCACCAGCAGGTTAACTCCAGTGCCAGGGGATCCAGTGCCCTCTTCTGGCTTCTAAGTGGTGCACTGACATATATTCAGGAAATCAAGCCATACAGACAAAATCATAAAGTAATTTTAAGTGACGTCATTGTCACCACCTCTTCTTGAACACTGCTGCATTACAGTGACAAGGTAACAGCTCCACAAGGAGAGGTGCAGTTTGTCCTCTTTGATTTGGGTTCACTCCTGCCTCCAGGAGCGACCTTGCTTCCCCTGAAACACTGACAGCCACAGCAGGCAGTTCTGGTGAGGAAACCTGGTCTGTGATGCCAAGTGAGGCCCCTTTGTGGCCTACGGGAAAGTGGCTTCTAACAGCACAGGAAGGAACAGGAGACTGGAGGCTAGCCATCAGCCATCACTCGGGCAAGTGGGGCTCAAGCTGTGTGGTCCCCATGCCCGAGTTCAGATCAGCTGAACCAGACCAGCTGCACCGCGGTTCTTTGACATTTGAAGCAGGACAAGCTAGGGCTGGGTATTTCAGGGCATGTCCCTTACATTCAGTCTTCAGGAGCTTCCAGCTGGACTCCTAGGGCCATCTGAGTGGCCATGAAGAAGAGAGAGGAAAATCATACCGCCCTGAGTGTTGACATACCACCTCTTAGATCTAAGGGAAAGAGGGTTGCCTCCTAGATGGCATGCTGGGACCAGGGGAACCAACGGGCCCTGATCCTGACACTCCTACGAGGGTTAACCTTCAGGAGGGGTACCAGGCACAAGCTATGTCTCGGCCATGTAGCACCATCTCTGGACTGGAGGCCATGTTGCTTCCACGCCAAGGCTGCATGTAGTAGCTGCCATCTTTGGGTTTTCTTATCTCTTTCCAATGTGATCTCTCTGTGTCTCTGTCTCTATGTTTCTTTGTGTGTCTTTCTGTCTGTGTGTGTGCATGGGCTTATTCAAGCAAACCCTACCCACAAAACACTCACCAGTGCAGATATGTGAGGAGGCCAGAACTTGACATCAGGATGTTTTCCTCAATCGTTCTCCACTTCATGTTTTGAGACAGGGTCTCTCACTCACCCTGAAGCTCACCATTTTGGCTAGACTGCCCGATCATCGGGCCCTACTGGAATTTAAATGGGCACCATGGATCCTCGCACTTGTGTCTTACCAAGCCCCTTCCCCACCTCCCTGGCCCCTCTAGAGCACTCTTACAAGTTTTTTCCCTTGAAAAGTCATGATTATAAGAAAAGCTGATTTTTCTCAAGTCCTCAAATCTTACAATCATAATTGATTAAAAGAAAAGAAGTTGAGATGCATCATAGGCAGCGTCCTATCCCTTGCCAACCCAGGACTGCAGGACAACGTCAGCTTTCACCAAGGTGAGGCTGAAAATGCGTCTTCTCCTAACTTTCTTCACAGATTGTGTTTCTGTATAGTAATCCAGGTAGTCTTGAGGAAATACCCTTAAACTCTACCATTCTTTATCAACCTAAATCCCTAGGTTCTAGGTACCTACCTGCACAGTGAGAGGATGGCCGCACGCGTGCCCGTCTCACCTTCCTAACATAGACGCCCTCAGGTGGATACTGACCACTGACCTCACAGCTCTGTATCACTGGGTCACCGTGAGCGGAGATGACGATGCCGTGGCTGAGGGCTTCTCCATTGGCCACACGCACGATGAGGACTCTATGCCTTTGCCCAACTTGTCACATGGAACCAATGTTATGGGGGAAGAGGCATGAAGAGGGCAGAGGTAGAGATGGAGAAAGGAGCAGGTATCACATGAAAGAGGGCACTAGGAAGCTGAGGAGGGTGGATGCTGACGAAATGCAAAGAGGGGTACAGTGGGTGGGGCAAGAGGGCAAAAGGTCACTGACATGATGCATAAGAAGGGGCAGGAAAGAGAGAGGTGGGAAATTGGATAAAGAGAGACCAGGGGTCAGGGGAGGGGCAGAGAGAGGGCAGAGAGGGTGAGAGGCCTGTCTGGGGGCTATGTAGGGGACAAGGAAGTGACAGCTGGTGTAGCCTCCTGCTTCTCCTCTGCTTAGTGACATGCCATTGAGGCAGGTGAGGGAAGAGCACTGGGCTCCTGGGAGACATTCTGACCAAACTGGCCCTGACCTTCATCCTCATGTCTCATCACTGTGCGCCAGAGAGCACAGACCCCAGCCCGATTCTGACTCAGGACCCCTCGTCCCCACAAACACAGAGACAGGCAACAACACCAGCTGTTCCCACCATTTTCCCAAGAGAGAACATTCCCAGGCCCACCTACAGGGCAGTTGTCCATAGCCAGAGGCAGGGCAAGATTGGCACCATGACAGATGCATCTCAAACACTAGACACACAGCCTAAGCTGGTCACTAGCTCTTCACCTACAAGGAGCAGGAAAGGAGTCTGAGACACACCCATCCCCACCCCAGATTGTTGGGAAGACTCAAGGAGTCCTCCCTAGAGAGCTCTTCAAGGAGTCCTCCCTAGAGAGCTCTTCAAGGAGTCCTCCCTAGAAAGCTCTTCAAGGAGTCCTCCCTAGAGAGCTCTTCAAGGAGTCCTCCCTAGAGAGCTCTTC
>LOEQ01003341.1:100773-114825 GCA_001685075.1 Bramus lutescens
GCTGGTAAGGCTGTCCACCCCACACGTTCTGTAGAAATCATGTACATTAAGCAGCCTCAGTTCTGTGCGCCTTCCTGTAAATACAGTATATCCTAAAAAAAAATCGTACTGTAATCTTTCTCTTTCTTTCTGATTGGAAAGAAATGGAAGTTGCGAAACTGAGCGGTGGGTGCCCCCTGCTGGTCACTACTAGAAGTTGCATGCTAGATAGTCCCAGCTCAGAACTCCAACAGAGGCTGTGTCCAAAGGGGCCCTTCAGAGCTGTTCAGAACATTTCAGAGCACTCAGCCGCAGGAACTGCCTGCCCTCTACTTGGTTTTCAACAGCTGAGACTGTTTTTAAAGATTCAAAGTGCTTTTCCGAGTGAAGCACGATCTAAATATTCAGAGACGCTGAGTTTTCAACAAGCCCCGGCATTGCCATCCCTAAATCACAAAGCAAGAAGGCTGCTTCTGTCTGTCTTTCTGTGTACATGCGTGCCCTTGTGCTAATGGCAGGAAACAGAAACAAAGTGAACCAGAGGTTAAAGCAGGAAGAAACTCAGCGGAAAGAAAACTTGCATTTATGTACAAGAGACAACATCTCTTTCCTGTGTCTCAGCTCTCGCCTGCAGTCATCACCCCTGCACACAGGGGTGAGGCTGTGGCTGCTCACACGCCATAGTGGCAGTCGACTCTCAGATCTGCATACACTTGCGTTGATGGTCCTCCACAAGCTGAAAAGCAATGAGCCTGTCCCAGACTTGTAGACCTGGGACCCACTGAGTCCACCCCAAGCAGCAAATACTCTAAACAGTTTTGGAAGGAGTGGTCTTCTCATTTGAGGAGAGGTCCAAGCTAACTGCCTGCACAGGTGTTCCGCCTGGAATACGTGACATGGTGCTAACTGAGCACAGAGGGCATGTCATGCAGTGTGGTGCAGCCCTTAGGTCGGGCTAATGGGGACATTCTTGTCTAGTTACCCCCAATCCTAATGGTGCCCAGACAAGGTGGGCTTTATGGCCTCTGAGGATGCTATGTAGGGGCTGAAAGCTATGAAGGTTTCATCACTCAGGAAGTGATATTTGTATTGTTCATGCAAGAGTTATATGATTGCAACAGGCGGAAATAGCAGGTGGCTTATTTCAAGTTAACAAAATCTTAAGACAGGTGTGTTCTAGAAATACACTCTGTAGAGACTGGGATGCAGCTCAGTTAGCAGAGAGTTTGCCTAGAATGCATGAAGCCTTGGGTTTGATCCCCAGTACCATGTAAGATGAACATAATGACACGGGCCTGTAATCAAGCGCTTGAGGGAGAGGCAGGAGAATGAGAAGTTCAAAGTTATCCTTAGCTCTGTAGTGACTGACACCAGTCAGTTTCATGACTACTTGAAACTCTGTCTCAAAAAGGGAGAGGTGGCCAGGTGGTGGTGGTGCACACCGTTAATCCTAGCACGTGGGAGGCAGAGACAGGCGGATTCTGATTTCAAGCCCAGCCTGGTCTACAGAGTGAGTTCCAGGGCAGCCGGGNTTCAAAGTTATCCTTAGCTCTGTAGTGACTGACACCAGTCAGTTTCATGACTACATGAAACTCTGTCTCAAAAAGGGAGAGGTGGCCAGGTGGTGGTGGTGCACACCATTAATCCTAGCACGTGGGAGGCAGAGACAGGCAGATTCTGATTTCAAGCCCAGCCTGGTCTACAGAGTGAGTTCCAGGGCAGCCGGGACTACACAGAAAAACCCTGTCTCAAAAAAACAACGACAGCAACAAAAATAAGCAAACAGAAAAAAGAAAGAAAAAAGAAAAATGGAGCCAGAAGGAATGCAACTCAAGAAATGAAACATTTCTTTCAAAAACATATCATATAGAGAGATACAGCTTGCTAATAAGCTTGCAAAAACTGCTACATCCTCCACTTCAGGCACCCACATTCTGAAGAAATTATGGGATGTGCACACTCCGGACTAGGACTCATAGCACCTCCCCTTTCAAACCTCATTTCCTCCCCAATGAAGCCCCACCCTAGAGAGTTCTAATGGAGACCACCTCATGCTGGGACTGCCTGAGTTGGTTCTGCTGTAGAGTGTATGCCGGGCTGTGCTAAGCCACTGAGCTGGATGGCTCAGCTTAGGAGGAAGTGATGGGATGATCCTTCTCAGGATACACCTAAGGCTTGACTGCATCATGTGGATGTGCTTTGAAAACATGCTCAGTAGGTCCTGGCCTTTGGCGGCATGTTTGGGGGAACTGTAGTTCACTGTGGCCTGTTATCTATGGCTTTAAGCAAAGATGAGCTATTCAGGATCACTGGAGTCATGGAAACAGTTCTTCCTGGAGTTGTCTATGTCAGGAAACAAATTTTGGTCCTTCCACTTTGTCCATCCACATGGTCATCTCTCTCATTCCCACATACCTGCATTAATAGGGGAGCTGGACACAGACCTTAGTGTGTGCTTCTCCAAGTGAGAGGCGAACCACCACCCTGGTGGCAGCATGTGACTGAACATGCCACCTTTGTCATTCCAGAAGGTGGAGAAGTATTTAGAGGAAGTCCTGGTGGGAACAGAGGAACTGTGCTCCAGGAACCACAGGTTGAGCAGTATCCACAATGACAGCAGAGACCTGGGCTGGGTCTCTTGGCAACCCGCTGATATCAACAACATGGGTTCCCCTGTTCACCTGCCTCTGCAAGCCTACAAAGAAGATGTATGATAAACGAGGAAGAAGAAGGAGGAGGAGACATAAACGGGAGACGAGGCCTGGAGAATAGCACAGGTGGGCATTAGTCCTTGCTGTGATGTCCATCTCTAGCCCCCTCAGCCACTCCAGATGTGCCAGGGTCACTCTGAGAACCTTCGTCACCCGCTCAGACGCCAAGCATTTGCACTTCCATATCAGGCTAATCCTAGCCAGAGCGGCTAGTCTACAGTTACTCCAGCCTCCACAGCTCTGCCTCTGGCAGGAGCTGCTTAGTGCAGATCTTCACTCCTGCATCCTTGGGTCATCCTCTCTTACATCTTTCTTCTATTTCCCTGGTCATACGCCATCAGCTAGGGACACAACCTGAGTGGTCCTCCCTGAGTTTCTCCCTTTTCCTATTTTTATATGGAATACTCAGAACATAGTGAAAGTCATACACCTAAATGTCATATCTTTAGGTAACCCTGTGCCTTGCTGTGCAGGTAGTATCATAAGCTAGTGGGCTTTTTTTTCTGTCCTATTCCATTAAAATATTTTTGTTAGTGAACTTTTCTATTTACCCCTTTAATAAAAAGCATTTCATGTAACGGTGATCTCCCCACCAAGGAGAGGAAAGCAATTTAAATGCAACCAAGGTTCAGTAGTACTGTTTCTGGGGAAGATTCTCATCCTGCCACTAAGACCATGGGGACCAATAGCCATGGAAGATATCACACAGAGTCACATCTAATCCAGATGCCCAGGACCCATCCCAGGGAAGCTGGAGCTCCCCAGCACCTTTGATCAAGAGGCCCCAGAAGTAGGGCATCCCACTGAAGAGCCAGGAATTTTGGAGGCATCCAAACCAGATGAGGTTGTGAAGACAACTCAGGGAAGAAAGACGGCAAAGTCCATGGGGAGCTGGTTCCTTTGGGACTGGACTCTACAGAGACAGCCTGCCACTCTCTCTGAAAATGTCTAGACATCTGTGAAGGCAGCAGTCACTTCTCACATTGTTTCCTGAAGTCCCCACAAGGGACCCAGCCTACCATGCTTCCTTGGACAATCTGGCTTTGCTTTACAGAGAGCCTGTGCCATGTGCTTTATTTAAACAGACTATTTTAGCTTCAAAAAACTTACTTAGGATTAGGCTCAATGTTTGAATTTGACAAAAAGTCCTTGTTATAGAATCCTGGGTTTAAAAATGTTGTGGATTCATTTTAAACTTAGATGCCAAAACAAGCCACGGCCCCTTGAATTTAGATGATAAAAACAAGAGGCGCTCCCTTCTCCACATCGCTCTCTGACTCATTGGAGCAGGATGGAGGGAAACACAAATGTCTGAGAATAAACTACTCATTCCCTTGATTCTGAAAGATAATCATTTGGAGTACTCAGAATCCAAGTGCATACATGTTTTAAGGTTCTGTCTTTAAAACTGATGAAATTTTTGCTGTTTCTTCTATAAACGACCTCTTATTATTTGCTGGTCGCTATGATAAATCCTCTGACAAAATGGGCTTAAGGGAGAAATGGTTTGCTTTGGTCTACAGCTGCAGAGGGATGCAGTCCATCGAGGTGGTCAGGACAAGGCAGGAGGCAGGGAGAGCATGGTGGTAGGAGCCGAAGGCTATTCACCGTGTGTCCACACTTAGGAAGCAGAGAGTGAGCAGGAATGGGGCCAGCTATAGGGCCTCTAGGCCTACTACCACAGCGCAGCTCCACCTCCCGAAGGTTCCACAAAATTCTCAAACAGCGCTGCTAGCTGGGGACCCAGGGTTTACAGACAGGAGCCTGGGGGAGCAGGCATTTCACGGCTCAGGACACAACAAATGGAAATCGCCAAAGAGGCCTAAGTTCCTATTGTTCCCCTCTCTCTGAGGGACTAGAGGTACTGAGTCCTGGTCATTGTTGTTTTCACTCTTTGGGGGACCCACCACCCAGCTCCTAAATAAATCATATGTTCTTATTATCACTTATGAATGCCCAGCCTTAACTTGACTTGTTTCTAGCCAGCTTTTTTTTTTAACTTATTATCCCATCTAACTTTTGCCTGTGGGATTTTACCTTTCTCTATGCCTGCATATTATCTTGACTTCTTACTCTGTGACTTGATAAGTTGGTGGCTGGCCCCTGAAGTCCTCCTCTCCCTCCCCTTTTCTTCTTCCTCCATCCCTTCCCAGCTTTCTCCTACCAAGGCTGACTCAGTAGCCCAGGGGTTGGTCTCCAGCCTCTCTGGATCAATAGAACATATTTTTATTTTGACTTCCTCCTATCAGTTCTGTTATCAACCAGAGGAGAGGGAAGAACTCCTGAAAAGGGGGGCCACGCAGACGAAGGATGGATGGTTCTACTTAAATAACTGTCTCATTCTTCCTCAGGACCAGGCGTCCGTTGTCTATCATTTCAGACACCCACCAGACCTCACACACAGGCCCCAAAGCTTTGCTCCATTTATTAGAGTCCCTCTTTGACCCCACCCATCATTGAGCTCGTGTTTCACAGGTTCACTCCTGTCAGACGTGTGCTAAGGCCAATCCACAGGGGACTCTCAGCCTCTGCACCAGCTTCACGGACATCAACCAGGAGAAGAATGGTACCTACACGCCCACTCATAAGAAGCTTCGTTATCTCCTAACACTTCTGGACACTTTTACAGGATGGATAGAAGCATTTCTGGCCTACGTGGAAATGGCAGATATGGCTCAGGTGCCCCTGGACCACATCATTCCTTGGTTTGGCGTGCCACATACCATTCAAATGGACAACGGGCCAGCCTTCACTTCCAGGGTCATGGAGTTCATGTCAGAAGGTCTCAACATCTCCAACTCCACATCCTCTACCGTCCACAATCCCCGGGAAAGATGGAGAAGGTCAACAGACTCATCAAGCAACAGCTAATCACACTCTCCACTGAACGCAGGTTATCTTGGCCCTCCCTTCTCCCCATTGCCCTTACCCTTCTCCGGGCCACCCCTCGCTCTCCCTCAGGCCCGAGCCCTTTCGAGCTCCTTTACAGAAGGCCCCTTCCTCCCCAGTCACCACCTCCTGACACAAACTCCTCCACCAGCTGGGTATCACCTGCTGACAGCTATCTCCCTGCCCCCACCAAAGGAATCCAACTGCCCCTGATCCTGCACCACTCTCCCGGGGGACAGAGTACTCCTCAAACAGCTAGGTCCTGAGTCTCTCAAGCCCAAATGGACAGGACCTCACATCGTGATCCTCACCACCCCTTCGGCTGCCAAGTTCCTAGGACATCCACGCTGGTACCACCTCTCCAGGCTCAAGCGGGCACCTATTCAGGTTGCTTGATCTTTCCAGCAGTTGGGACCTTCTACCCTCCAGTTTTCTAAGATGTCCCAATGAAGGGCCTATCTGCTCCTCTTCCTGGTGCATTCATTTTTGTCAATACAACTAGCACAGACATAATCTATGTTCTTCCTAGCAACTGGCCTTTTCTGCTTCCTCAAGAAACAAATGCCTGAGGTCTCCAGGATGGCAATTAACTAGATACCTCTCCACCACACCTCCTACTGAGTGTGAGCCCACCAGTTCCCAAACCCCCTTCCTCACACCACCCCATGCCCTCAGAAAGCAGCCAGACAGGAACCAGCATCCATATACCCAAAGAGTCTGGGCTGTTCTGGTGAAAGCTCCACCCCAAGCCCCCTCCCCCATCTCTCTCCAAACCCTGATGCATCTCAGAAAGGACCCCTCGCAGAGATGCTCAAGACCACTCCCCATGGTATTTAAACTTCCCCCCAGAAAACAGACATGTGGTTTTCTGGTCTTCCTTCCCTGCCTTCTCTCTGGGGAGGCTGGAAAATCATCTGGGAGTGTTGTATCCATCGAACTTTTTCTAATTCAATTTGATTCAGTCTGATTTGGATTGTTGCATCTGCAGAGAGGCTTATTGGGGCAAAGAAACTTTTCATTCTCCGATTTAGTCTCTCTGCCTGTCTGCCCCACCTATCCTTTCTCCTGCCTTGTTATTGGCCCCTTGGCCCGTTCATCTCCTTATTAGACTAATCAGGTGTTTTAGGCAGGCAAAGTAACACAGTTTCACAGAGTTAAACAAATGCAACATAAAAGAATCCAACACATCTTTGCATCATTAAACAAATGTTCCACAGCAGAAACAAATGTAACACATCTTAAACTAATACTCCACAACACCTGGTAAACAGCAGTTTATGAGAAACTGAACATGATGTAGCATTACTACAATGAGCAACCAATCAGAAAGTCAAAACAGTCCTAATAGATCCCTGCTCAGACAGGGCTGATAAAGGCCAGCGTCACAGTTAACATTGTATTGAGTTCTCTCATTTTATCTTCATCAAATCCTGTTTCATAGAAGTTGAGAGGAGATTCAAAGAAGGGAGTGATAGGCAAGAGAGTGTCAACCGCTGCAAGCTGTTCTCTGACCACCTCACAGGTGCCACGGCACGGGGGTGTCCCCATACGCCTCAGTAAATAAGCATAAAAGACTTCTCGTCCACACTCTTTTCCTTGGATTTTCATTCACGTGGAGAATAAGAATTTAATAGGAAAAAAGATCATTTATGAAAGTAATCAGGGTGCCGTAGCTCAGTCCTCAAACCTGAGTGCCCACACTGAAGGGCTTGAACTTATTCTGTGAACTCATTTCTCCCCGGGCACAAGATAAAGGTGACAGCAGCGGGTTTGTTCAGAGCAGCATGAGCAGAAGTGAGACGGCCTCAGAGCAATTTTAAACTCTATAAATTGTATGCAAACTTGGAGATAAATGCAAAAATAGCTTCCGTTTTCATAGCCTCCCAGTGTGGGTTTGCCCAGAATGACACAGTCCTAAGTATTTGCAACGGAAACTGGGAAAGGGAGGGAACCTAAAATAGATTTTTAAGCCCACTGAAAATATTTCACAAAATCCTCAGTGGTCCCACTGAGTTCCAGTCTGACTCACAGATCTGTAGGGATGTCAGAATCCCTAGGGGACAGAGCAGATTCAAATTTCCCAAAGGTAGCAGAGCTGAGCTTTCTTCTTCACCTTGAAACAAGACAGGGGATTTGATCCAAAAACAGACACTAGATCAGTAGAGATATTGGTATTTTAGTTCATATGAGACTGGTAATTAGCTCCCTGGAGAACAGAAAACAAAATATAATACACAAAAGCAGGAAGGGAGGGAAGGAGAGAGAGAGGGGTGTGAAGTTTTAAACCAAAGGCAATAAGGTAGCGTGTGTGATGTTTGAGAAATGCATGGAGATCACCGAGATGGATTAGGGTCCTCTGATGGTTCTCTACCTTCCAGGAATTTGGCAATAAATTTGTCTCTTCTGACCCTTTGAAGCTCTCCGTTTAGGTTGTGCTTGTGTTTGTGATCTCCATGGGACAGGGGCCATATCAGGACAGATAGCTGCTCTAGGTCCCCCCTGGGTCATTTAACCAGATCAAAGAGCTGAACTAAAGTTCAGTCAATTTGCCTCTGTTAAAGTCCCCAGAACAAAACATCTGCCTCCCTCCTGCATCTTCAAACTCACGGTAAACATCAATAGTCTGAGATCGCTTTCACCTGGCCGGTGGGTGAGTCTTATGCATCAGCTCGTGTAGCCTGCACATAGCAGCCTCCCCAGGTAGGTGGGAGTGTTGTTCCTAGTCCATGGGAGAGAGATCGTCCCAGAAGAATGAAGTAATTTTCCTAAAATAGCAACACTAGGAGATGATAGACCAGGGACTCGAATTGAGGTCTTTTCAAAGAAAACCACGCACTGTGCTGCAGAGAGATGCCCGTGGGGTTGTGAGGGTCCTAGTCACTCAAAAGGCCACTACCCTTTAAGATGTTTGCCTAGGATGACACTCCACCTGAATTACAGAGGTACAGACTGCATTCAACAGCACCACCCTGCCTATCAGTCGGTTCACCAGGATGTTGTGACTCTAACTGAAACAAGGCCAGAGAGGCTCTGAGCCCACCAGAAGCTTCCGGGTGAAGGTTGCATCTTGCTGAATGCGTCCCTCTACCACTTCTGAAAGCTGCTGAGCTGAGAAGTCAGCAGTAGTTACCCATTCCTAAAGCTGCTAGGGAAGAGCTCAAAGGTCAGGGCATAGGCTATCAACCATCTGCGGTCATTCTGAGCCAGCAGCAGGTAATAGGTGAGCTCAGGCCCTCAGGCACCTGTACTACCCAGTCGTCCCCACCAGCATCACCAGGTGAGGTTGATAAAACCATTGCAGAAGTCGGGGGGCGGGGGGGAGTGGGATACATGATGTGATGTCCTATTCAGAGATCTTAAAGAAACAGTGAACTTGTTTGCTTGGTTGCAGAAGGGGGGGGGAATACATGATGTGATGTCCTATTCAGAGATCTTAAAGAAACAGTGAACTTGTTTGCTTGGTTGCAGAAATTGTTAATGACCTTGGAAAGGTGTCTGCCAACCAATCCCCAGAGAGTGTGACTATGGGATCTTGCAGAGCAACCGAAGCTGTGCAGATGAGATTAGCAATCAGGGGGTCACAGAGGGTCAGTTATCTAGGTGACCTAGGTGAGCCCAGTTCCAAGATCAATCCTCAGAGCCCATGTCACAAAAGCAGGACATAGTAGGAGCAGGCAGGTCTTAGACAGTGTCCTGCAGCACCCAACATCTCGAAGAGAACTCCAACACACGTGTGTACATGTGCACCTACACATACATGTCTACCCAGTTGCATGTCTACCACAGAGGGGGGAGGGCCCATATTTAAAAGCACGTGAGCATTCTCCATGAAGCATACCCTACCTAGCTAGTAACACAATGTAACAGATTAGACACCTGCCCTACCCTTGCAGGAGATGGACAATGTTTAAGTAGCCAGTCAGGAACTCGACTTACATTATGAACACAAGGCACAGAGAAACTGACATAATCCTTCAGTAACATACCATGAGCCCAAAATAGACCCTCCCCCCGCAAGAAAGATCAAAACCTCAGGAAACTTCAGGGAGTCCGGGGGAGACCCAGATTTTGACATGAATGTACCTCCTTGGCATTAACCATTCTTCAAGCCAAGGTCAGTGCCAACGCTGGAGGCTGCATCAGGTTTGGTGTCCAGAACGCCCTGGCTGCTCTGCTTCTAGGAGGTCAACCTGAGTGTCTTGTTGGAGATCGCCCTGGAAAATTGCCACCCAGATTCATGACCACACGAGCAACGGGGCCAAAGCCCTGGCTTCTTCTGACGCGTGCACACTGTTGTCGTCAGCCTCTCTCTGGGTGGATCAACTGTTCTGAGCCTTTGTGGGCCCTGGCCAGTCCATACGCTGCTCTCGGAGGAAATGCAAATCAAAACGCTAAGGTTCTGCACCTCCTTCCCCTTAATGCAGACAGTGCTGTAGACAGCGCTACTGTTTAAGGTCGATCGTCTTCAGAACTGTGGATGTACACTGCTCCCGCGTGTCCCCCAGAGCTGTTCTGTATGCTGCTTCCTCCAGTACCCACACCACCCAGATATTCAGGGTGTCCGTGTGCTTGACTACATGGGGGGGGGTGTTAAACATGGCCAGGACAATATGAGTGGAAGAAAACAAGAGAGCACACTGTCCCGGCAGAAGCTGACATCACTTCCACTCTAAGGAACGGGATCCCGTTTCTTTATTGAAGTGCACTTAGTATTTGCTTCTTGAAACTCTGGAGGGGAAGCAAGAGTAGCAAACAAGAGTCAAGAGTGAACAGCGGGCAGCGGAACAGGGAAAGCATGTTTACATCCTTCGAGCAACTCTGCCATTGCACAAACCAGGAAATCGTGTGAGCAGATGCAGTCAGCCCTGGCTGGCCGGGGGTCTCGTCAAAGCAGAGTCCTGCTTTGGTTAGAAACTCTCCAGACATCAAGAAAAAGTGAAGGTAATTATCCCACTTAGGCCTCAGATGGAAGGGAGATAAACCTCATATGTTCTTATTTGAGCAAGCAGGCTATGACTTCAAGTGTATGAGCTGGGTTAGGGACAGCTCCCTACCAATAGAGCAAGCCCACTACCAACACGGAACCAACACCAGTGTGCTCCCCGCACCATCCCATATTCCGCAGGATGGATTCAAGCCAGACATTTGCAAATGCTCCCCGTCTGCATTCTGGTGAGGGGTCTCTGGACCATGACTAGTGGTGATGTGGTACCCAGAGCAGGCTGGAATCTGCATGGGTGTGTTCCTCTTCCTAATTGGCCTACATCCCATTGCAGATTCAACAGTGTAGGCTTCTGAGTGATGTAGACACGTCTTCACATTTTTTTTCCTGGATACCCAGGTTTTCTATTCAAATGAGTCCTTGCGCCTTACTGAAAGTGTGTGGCTGCCATGTGTCCACTGCACCCATGCCTGCCCCAGCCCCATCCAAGGCTTCTGCTGTGCTGTGAGGGCACTGTTCTCTGGTGTTAAGTTAGCTGTAAATCGACCTTACAGAGACTCTTCATGGGGAACACAATCAGCTGGCCACCGTTTCAGTTCAGCAAAACGCTGAATGTCATTCTGGGTCTGGGAAACCCCAAAACACATTTGCCAATGACTTTTCCCTGCTCTTTCAGGGAAGTGTGTATTTTGAGGGGTTTGTAGTCTGCACGTTTCTCATCTGTTCACCTTAACCCACAGTCCCGCCATTTCACAAGAGCTTCTGGTGTCTGAGGAGCCTCCATGCACAAAAGGCATATTTTTTAATTAAAAGGGAAAGAATAAACAAAGTCATAGTTTTGAATGATTGAGGGGGTTGTACAATAAAGTCTATGCTCATTGGTACATTTTACCTTCTCTGCTAAACCAGAACAGTGGGCGATAATGCTTTGGATAATGGGAACTAACAGTTCCAATTAGTTTCTGAAAAGTCGGAGATGTTTCAACAGAGACCATCCAAACCCGGGACAGCGGCACAAACAGTGGCATAAACTGAGACAACTCATTCTCGGGGTCGCCTTAGGTCTATCCTGGGGGTGGGAACAGCAGCCCCATGCCAAACATACACGCCTGTGTTCAGCCCCACTGACATACACACCTGTGTTCAGTCCTGCAGACATACATGCCTGTGTTCAGCCTGCAGATATACACGCCTGTGTTCAGCCCCACTGACATACACACCTGTGTTCAGCCCTGCAGACATACACGCCTGTGTTCAACCCTGCAGACATACACACCTGTGTTCAGCCCTGCAGACATACACGCCTGTGTTCAGCCTGCAGACATACACGCCTGTGTTCAGCCTGCAGACATACACGCCTGTGTTCAGCCCTGCAGACATACATGCCTGTGTTCAGCCCGCAGACATACACGCCTGTGTTCAGCCTGCAGACATACACTAGGCATTTCTTCTCTCTGTCCATTCACCTGCCCTCTCCACCAGACTCAAGCACAGATGGATACTTTATTTCTTCTCAAGCATAGATGGATACTTTATTTCTTCTCAACCATAGATGGATACTTTATTTCTTCTCAACCATAGATGGATACATTATTTCCTCTCAAGCATAGATGGATACGTTATTAAAGCATAGATGGATACTTTATTTCTTCTCAACCATAGATGGATACTTTATTTCTTCTTTCTACAATATGCTGCCCAGTGATATAATCCCATGTAGAAGGAGACTCCCTTGCCCCAGGACATGCTCACACTAGCTATGGAACACTTGTTCATCATGTAACCTCTAATGCCATCAGACACCAGCCATGCAGGGGCTTGATCTTTGACAAAACAACCTAATCTTGGTGAAGCAGTTAAAGCATCCCAGAAACCAAACTACACAGTGGATCTCCACTCGTCCAGGTCGGAAGGACAGTTGACAGAACTCTCCTGAAGCCTCTGACTTGTCTGCTGACTCCTCTGCCTCAGGGGATACACGGTTGCTTCCCCTGGGTACCCTTGTCCCCAGAGTGCAGGACACAGCATAGTGTTGGTGTCTTATGAGCAAAAGACCAGCCATTAATATCGCCATTCATAGGAAATCAAGCTGAAAAAGAATCTAGCAAATATGTCTAATTTAATATTTAATTTTATTTTATGTGCACGGGTGTTTTCCTGCATGTGTGCTTGTGCACCACTTGCATGCCTGGTGCCTCCCCGGGCTAGAAGAGGACATCAGGTCCCCTGGCACGGGACTCACACACAGTTGTCAGCCACCTTATAAGTTCTCTGCAAGGCCGGTCAGTGCTCTTAACCACTGAGCCACCAGTCTCAAGTAAATCTAATTTTAAAACACTAGCCCTGGACTAGATACAGACCGATGTTTCTGCTGTCGGCTGGACAAGGACAAGCTCATTGCCAAGGCTTCTGCAGTTTTGTCCAGGCTCTGTGCAGCTACAGTTGCAGCCACACTGTGTTCTGTGCTCTGACTGTGGTAAGCAGGCCAGCAGCCATGGGCTCCACCTCTGTAAATACATGCAGGATGCTCAATGTTCTCTGCTGAATAAGCAGCACATGGGCCTTCCAAACCTGCTGTTCATATTTAAGGAGTATTTAAGAGGGCCACTCAGAAGAGAACCAAACCCCCACCAACTCTGACCATGTCTGTGGCATCTCCCAGATTATGTTCCCAGAGATCTAGGTGGAATTTTCCTGTCCTGGACCCGAGGCTTCAGACAGAGCAAGCCATCTCCCAATGCACTGCCCTCAGACAAAGGAAAAACTGTGATCCTCTGATTCACCACCTCTCTCTTCCCAACCCCAGGGGCTGAACTACGACAGGAAAAGAGGCTTGTGGGTAACTGCCTCTTTTCAGAGACCTGAACCTGATATGAAGGAAGGGCCTGCTGGTGACCCATGCCCCACACTGTGACCCAAAGACAACATGGCAGGGGACTGTTGTGATGCCATCCTGGTTTTGGTTTTGAGAGTCCATGTTACATACGGCCTCAGAAACCTGAATGAATGGTTGGTTGTGCAGGAGCCTGTGGGTGAAGGTAGAATTCTCTCCTGGTGGCAGCGGCAGCGGCTCTGCACAGAAGGAGATTGTGCTGTGTGAGGACCACAACCACAGTGGCCAGATGCAGAAGGAAATGCCATCTCCTTCTGCCATGACCAAAGGTGAAGCTGTGTGTGGTGCCTAGGTTGGGGTGAAAGCAGGGAGGTGGCGGGGGAGGGGAGAGGAGGGGGAGGCAGACATTTTGTAAAGTGGAATTCTTCCTCCTACCCAGAGATCCCCAATGTCTGACAGAATGAACATGCCATCCATTTCCAGAAGCATTTTATCTGGGTATATTAAGTGTTTCAAGGTATTAGGTTCATATGCACCTTCTCATATGCACACAAGGCATTTTCTCATATTCGCCCACCATTATCCTTTCTTCTCTCTACTCCCCATTCTTGCTGAGTCCCTTCTCTTCTCCAATTGCCCCCCTCCTTCCCTCCTTCCTTCCTTCCCTCCTTCCTTCCCTCCCTCCTTCCTTCCTTCCC
>LOEQ01003341.1:114846-130742 GCA_001685075.1 Bramus lutescens
CCTTCCTTCCTTCCTTCCTTCCTTCCCTCCCTCCCTCCTTCCTTCCCTCCCTCCTTTCTCAGTCTAGAGTCTGCAGATAGAAAAAGCACGTGATATTTGTTTTCCTCGATCATTTATTTAATTCAACTCTACTTCTATCTATTTAATGATCAACTTTTACTCCATTAATAAAGGACCCCAGGAGTGCAGTTGTCACGACTCCAGTATCTACTCTATGGAAGCCTCTGCCATGGGGCACAATAAGTAATCCACCCATAGTCACAGAACTGGGAGGGGTGCAGGAACCAGGTCAGCTCACTGAAAATTTCAGCGACAGGTTTGATTTCTTTTTTTTTTTTTAAGAAAGCAACCTGCACACAATCCTTCAGTCAACTTGAATCCCTCATATCTGTTCAAATCACACACAAAAGC
Organism: Bramus lutescens; assembly: GCA_001685075.1. Classification (NCBI taxonomy): domain Eukaryota; kingdom Metazoa; phylum Chordata; class Mammalia; order Rodentia; family Cricetidae; genus Bramus; species Bramus lutescens. The sequence goes on from LOEQ01003341.1 coordinate 115,258, forward strand.
CTAAGCTAATGTATGCTTCCGGGGCAAGTTTATATAAGGTGTCCTTTGGAACACTGAAGGAGTCCAGGCATAAGCCCTGAGGGGGCAGAGCAGATTAATTGAAAACCACCTTGTCCTGGCCTTTGTTGAAGCAATTATTACACGTATCTTCAACCGTGGGAGCTTGGGGGATAATTGGATACAACAGAGGAATAATTTAAGGGAAGTATTCCGACACAAAGGGAGGGAAGACCCAGGCAGGCCTGGCTTGTAATTACCCTGTTGTTATGTGTGCTCAGATTGGGAGCAATTACAGAATTCGGCAGTGCAATACAGCCTATGCAGCTGTGAGCCACTAGGCGGCAGCAAACAGCAGACAAAGAAGCCAGCCCAATAGGGACTGACATTTCCAGGACAGACACATTCTAAAATGTCTGTCAACATTTCTTCGAGTCCATTTGAGATGCCAGCAAGGACCAAGTGGAGAGAGTGTCACCTGGCTAAGGAAGTGTCACCTGACTGGCAAACCGCTGAGCTGTGGAGGGAAGATAGACAGAAGGTCTGAGGAAGGGTAGCCTCTTGGGATTACCTAGGAAAAGATGTCAGTCACAAACTTCACAAAGTCCAACCAGTGGAGTGAAGGGACGGGCTTGGCCATGCCCTCTCAGAATGTCCCTTCTCTTTAGAGTTTGTGGTCCACCAGACAGAAATGTGAAATGAACCGCTGGGCTTTTCTCTGATCTCTCTAAAGTCTATGCGTGCATAGTGTATGCAGATACAGGCATGTCTGCATGTACTGGAAGGCTCTCGAGAATAAGTAGATCAAGCAGCCCATTAGACTGTGTGAGGGAACCACAGTTAAGAAGCAGATGCATTTCTTTATCTCCTCAGTAAATAGTGGGGTCTGTGAGAAGCGATACACTGTGGCAAAGTGCTCTAAGGATTCAGTGTTTTCTCCAGCAATGATCATGGTGTTGAGCGTCCAGAAACCACCACAAAGCCAACAGAAAGTGTCAGATAAATGAGTTCATGCATGATTTCAAACGCTTAGCTGAAAACAGGCTTGGAATCTCTGTGGCTGAGCAGCTCTGGGTATGCTTCTTGTCCTGTGGGGGAGGAGACTGATGACCCCAGGAGGCAAGGAGGAGGGATCCTGTGATCAAACACAAGGACTGAGAAGTAAGCAACCTAGGAAACTCCTATGGCCCAATTTTGGTTCTTTGAAGGTAGACCATCCCTCCCTTGAGAATCTGAAGCTAGGCTGACCCTAAGATATAAACTAAACATGAAGATTCAAAGTGTCAAATGGTAGTGATGGATGAATGCTTGGAAAACCAAAATAAAAAGCCTTTGCAGATAAACATTCCTTCTCGCATGACTCCGGGAGCCTCCACAGATAAAAACATGGCTGGAAGAGCTGTCATGCAGAGGTGGCAGAAGCTCAAAAGTACAGAGAGTGGACTCTGACATTCTGGTACTTCAGAAATGGAAATACAGGGTATTAGATTCAGAGGAGTTTTAAATACGCACATGTTCACCATACTTAAAGACAAAAGAAAACCATGAGAACATAAACAAGGTACAGAAATTATTCCAAATTAGGAAGACTTAAATCAACCAGTTAAATAAGCAAGCGATAATTATAGGTTCCATAGTGAATCAGACATGGCTGAAGAGAGAATTTTTGAATGGGAAGGAAAGACGTGAAGTCATAGGGACTTGCATGTGTCTCACCATCAGAGTATGAAGGGGTCCTACATGCCTGTCAACTCCCATCGAGCCCTCAAAGCCCCAGAAACAACATCTTCAGTACTTGTGAGGACACCTCCCTGATCTCAACTGTGTCTATAATGTCACCAGAAGAACATCCAGACCCCTTGGCCATCCGTCATCTGCTGCGTTAGTCCTGGTGAGCTCTGTCTATTATTGTGCTATCTCTGTGCCCAACTTCTTAAACCGTTTCCATCTGTGATGCAGAATGCAGCTTGGCTATGTTCCCGTAGCCTCCCTGTCTCTGCACATTCCCTTCTTTTCTTATCACGAGGATGGAAGAGAGAGCTGCCCAGCCTCTCCGGATTGGCGACTTCCCTCAGCCTTTCCCACTACTGCCCTGCTGGCTGCTAAGACTCGAGTGCACAGCTATGCAAGGACACTCTCCCTGCCCACCCAGCCCTTCATCATGTCACACACATCACACTTAGAACTGGACAGCTTCTCATCACTTCTGCATTACCTTCACTTTGCAAGCCAGAATGGCATCCACCAGATTGCTCACAACAGCCTTCTGATCTGCCCTCTACAGCTCCACATGGTTCTGCCATCCTAGGAAAGAGAAGAAACCTGCCCGAGGTCACTCACTTATTACTCCTCCTCTGAGGAGTCTGTTGTGAGTTACTCTCATCAGTAGACTTCCACCAGGCAGCCACACAGTTCACTCTGTGTCTCCTGAGGTCTCCGCTCAACGCTACCTTCCTAAGGCATTCATCCAGATCATCTTTTCCTGCTCCATTCCCGCATTCCCAGCACATGCACACACATGCTCAACACACATACTCACACACACTTATATGCACTCACACACTCACACACATGTACACTCACACATACATATACACACTCACACATACATATACACACATACATATACTCACACACATGTACACTCACACATATATACACACATACATACACTCACACACATGTATACTCACACATACATATACACACTCACACATACACATATACACACATACATACACTCACACACATACANNNCACACATACATACACTCACACACATACATGCATTCACACACTCACACACATGTACACTCACACATACATATATACACACATACATACACTCACACACATACATGCATTCACACACTCACACACATGTATACTCACACATACATATACACACTCACACATACACATATACACACATACATACACTCACACACATACAAACATACACTCACACACATATACACACACATATACACACATATACATATACTCCTCATACATACATACGCACACACATTTGCCTTCTTTCTTTTGGACACGGTACTCATTAACCCCTGTTATTTTTGTTTCCAGTTGCTGTGTTAAATAGACACGAAGCAACACTGTGGAAAGGAGCGCTCACTTTTGCCTACAGTGCCAGGTCCCGGTCCTCATGGGTCACAATTCCAGGTCACTGTTCAGGTTCATCATGTGGGGAAGGCAATGAAGGACCTTCCAACAGCTGGTCATACCACAGCCGTGGTCGAGAGCAGAGAGAAACGAACCCATGCATGCTCACTAACGTCTTCGCTTGTGGTCAGCTCAGTTTCTCCACTCGTATACGACTTAGGAGCCCCTGCGTAGGGTGGGCTGAGTCTTCCCATAGGAGTTAACTTAGTTAAGACAACCCCCACAGACATGCTCACAGACAAACTCAATGCAGACAATCCCTCAGAGACTTTCTTTCCAGGTGACTCTAGGTTGCATCAAGCTGACTAAGCTAGCCACCCCACCTGGCAACATCTGTACATGCTTCCTTTATTGATTTCCGCTTTCCTATCTCCTTCTTCTGGGACATAATGTCTACCAAGACTGGCATCATTGCTCAGTTTTCTGAACCGAGTGCGGCTCAGAGGAAACATTCCATAGATACATAAGACCAAAAGATGAAAAAGATAAGGGCCGATGAGTGATCTAACAGCTGTTCAACCAGAGGTCCTGGAGGAGAGGAGCCCTGATATAGACCAGATAACTCACGAATATTCGAGGGGCAGCGCTCCTCAGACTCAGGAAACATCATGAACTCAAGGCTGAAGAAATAAATAGGCAAAAGCCTGTGCAGCAGGGATCAATCAATCAAAAACAATGAGCTCACAGCAGCTGTTGTGACCTAGACCAGACCTGCACAGAATCAAGCCAATCAACGGTCCAGTAGGGCCAAGGGAGGGGCTTTTGAGACGCCACTGCTAGTTGAGGAGCTATTGGCAAATGGTGGCTGCTTGGGAGGGGGGTGAGCAGGTGTCATATCTCTTCCAGGGTGTGAACACAGTAAACTGTCCGTGTCCCCATGGATGGTCCCATGGTCCCACACCCATGCGCATACAGGCAACACTAACTGGATTGTGGTTTTGTATTTAGAAAAGAACATGAATGGGAGAAGTATTGAGGGATCTGGGGGGGATTTGGACTGGATATGATCAATATACCTTATCTTCCTGTATGATTTGAAATCATCTGGGAATAAATTAAAATATTCTCAAAAGGCCTTCCAGCCCTCTGGGTACCCGAGCCCCATGGTCCCTATTTCCTTTCGTTCTCTGTGTCTTCCAAGAATCCACTGATAGCCCTGCCACCTATCCACTCCCCAAACCTAACAAGAGCAGTTAAACACCAGCAAGGTAGGTTTTGTGGGATAGGGTTGAACTTTGGAGACCTCCCTCAAGAGAGATGTTTGCAGGGCATGGTGGCATACACCTCTCATCCCAGCACTCAGGAGCCAGAGGCAAGAGGATTTGTAAGTTTGGGACTAGCCTGAGTTATATATCCAGAATCTGTTTCAGAGGCAAAAACAAACAAATCAAGATGATTTGTTCCTTTTGGAGCTGTTATCACCCTTTCCTCAAATGTACGATCCATAGTATAAATCTTTATACTGAGAAACACGGGCTATGGGCAGCAATCAAGAGAGAATGCCTTATAGGTGGCCCAGTGTGAGTTCACACTGCCGTCTGTATGGCGTCGCTGGCCGCCAGCTGCTTCCTGCAAGTTCGTGTACAATGCACCCCCACACCGCACGTCCTCATCTTCCCAGTGAGAGATGTCAGTTACAGAGATGAGCAGCCAGTGGTCCTGCCAGGCCCTGTAGCACGGATACCCACAACACATCTTCATATTAACATCGGCACCAGAGCCTCATCCTTCTGATACACCTGCCATAACTCATGAGGGACTCCTAAACTGTAGCGCCCCATAATTAGGGACTCCATTCAAATCCAGACCCTCCCCAGTCCTCACCTGCTCTGGCTACCGAGAAAGCAGTCTGAAAACTTTTCGTCTATTAGACCAGAACAGCCTCCACTCAGGGATGATCTGCTAAGGGACCCAGCCTGCCAGGAAGGCAAGCACCCCTCATTTCTGTGTTCCCTTGTTTCTCACCAGCCTCCCAGCAAGGCAAGGACCCCTCATTTCTGTGTTCCAGAGTTTCTCGCCTATTCAGTCCCGCGCAGCGCTCACTCACTCCTCCCTCGGAGCAGTTTCCAGAGACTTTAAGTGGATGTAATTTAGAGTCTTTGAGGGGACACCGGGGGATCTCTGGGCTGCCTCTTTGCAAACTAAAATCGTGCATGGACTTCATTCGGCAAAGATCAAGGACTGATTTCTTCTTCTCCCACAAGATGGCAGCAGACACCGGAAGGATGACAGTGCAGGGAGGGACCATCTAGATGAGCCTGATGGAGCCTGTTTTCCAAAGCCACTTGTTTTCTAAAAGGAAGTCCCCATAGATGGTGGGGAGAGGAGAGGTAGAGAAGGAAGATGATAATGCACACCGCAGTGGTCCCGAGATAGTGACCTTAGCTATGTGGTCCAGGTCCTAAAACCTCAGCTTGTTTGTACCGAGATAAGTCTGGGTATCATCAGAAGTTGGTGAGTGTCAGCCTCCGCTGCTTCCTTCAAGGGAGACACAAATGGAGTTCAAGTTGCTTCCTCCGCTTTATGAGGAAGAAGAAACCGTGTCATATCCCATCCTTCCTGAGGAGGGTGTTGCTGAGCACATGGGACTTCCCTGCTTTTCACCGGAAGTATAACATCACAAATCAGAGGACCACACAATCTTCAAGTGAGACTGTACAGGAGGGCGGGTCTCTGTGTGTCGGCTACAACTCGACCCAGAAGCGAAGAGAAGTTTGTCTGTCTGTATGTCCGCAAAAGACAGCGTCTTGTTTCTGTATCACTGGGGGAGCCCACCAAAGAACCCATGAGGAGGAGTTTTATGTGGGATTCTGGGTTCACCTGTCACCCCCTGGTTCACCTGTCACCTGTTCTCTTCCACTACAAGTTCTAGAAGAAACGAGGCCCCTTCCCTCACCTTCCTCAATCTTGTCTCTTGTAGGTGGCCCTTTCAGTGGGGAAAACCTCTGGCATCTAAAGTTTATGGCAGAAGTCAATGGATTGTATGCAACCCGGTTAGTGACATTACAATTTCCACTGTAGTATACAATGAAAGGGTTGTGATTTTCTCCACCTTTAAAGCCTTTTTGAAGTGTTTTTTTCCCAAATGGTTTAAAAGTAACTGTCAGTTCTTCATGTGAATCTTTCCCCTGTATTGGATAATATTTGAGCTATGCTTACTCACATGGAAAGGTCATGCACCACAGGCAGATAAACATGAGACACAGAGGGCCACCAGGGGCCAGGTGCTCTTGGCCACTCACCTAATCCCATTTTGCCCCATTCCAAGGCCAAGATCCCCTTCAGGGACAACAGGGAGGTGGCCATTGTCCAGTTTCTGAGGTCATCACAGGAAAACTGCCTGTCCAAACCCTAGAGGCATCCCTCAAGGTCGCTGACAGATTGCTGGGTTAAGGGAGATCTCTGTGGGTTCAGATGAAAAAGAATTGGAAAGAGGTCCAACAGACCATGGTCACCACATAGAGTCCAGAGTAGAAGCAATTCTGGAGTGACCTTCCAGAATCCCATAGAACACAGAGATACCAAAGAACAAACATTATTACCATGACTGGGGCCAACCACACATCTCCAGAATTATGACCAGTTCCCAGAGACAAAGTTTCAGATGGAACCTAAAGGAATTGCCTGTAGCTGGTCAAGATTCTGCCCCATGCCACTCCCTGAAAAAAATCTGACAAAAAACTTATAGTATTTCAAGTAAGCTTAAATTTTTGTTGTATCACTTTCATAGTTACCCTGAGTCATGTGATTTAAAAGCCATGGGTTGGACATCTTGATTTAAACCAAAGAAAATAAAAGGGACCCAATGGACGGATCTGGGGCAGGGTACTTTCTGAAGCTGAGTGAAAATAGAGATAAGGACATAAGGAAAAAAGATAAGGAGATCAACTGGGAGATAGCAACATCATCCTGGAGGATCCTGCACAGGGAAGGGCCTGATAGCTGTGTAGAATGCTGGTGGGGGACACAGAGACAGTCACAAGCCGGGGACTTGAACTCCACTGTAGAAGATTGACAAGTCCACTCCACTCTCCTGCCCGTCTTCATTCTGCACACATCTGCCACTGCCTCTCTCTATGCCATCATTCAGCCTAGTGCCCCACTGGGTCTTACACAGGCTGCTTTTTGTCAGAAATGAAATTAGAATAGCCAGCATACTAGATAATGTGGAGGACAGCCTTCAGCAGCAATGGCCAGGATCTAGGCATCTGACAGCCACTCTGCCAGCTTCTCAAGGCAAAGATGCTGAGATCATCACACTCTTCCCCACATGTCAACTAGGGCTGACATTTAATGATGTACCAACACTCAAGTCTTCCACTTTGCCACAGACTTGTTTGACTGGGATTAACTGAGAAGCCAATAGGAATCAGCCATGCAAATTTCTGGGCAACCAGAAGGTGGAGCCCAATGATAATGTTCTTACCCTGCTTGACCCGCTAGGCTAACAGGTATGAGGACATTTAGAAAAGTCACAAAAATACATCCTCGGTATCGAGTCTTGCTGAAAGTCATGCAGCAAAGACTCCAGGCCATCTGAAGGACTTAATGGAAGTGGAGTCTTCTCTGTAGGGGTCTTACTCCACTTTCCCCCAAAGTAGTCCTTGGGGCTTGGTTCCTGGAGGCAGAGGAGGTCCATGCCCGCCAGCTTTTCTACATCAGTGTCCTGTGGCTCAATCAGAGACTTCAGGACACCCCTACTCCTTCCTGAGCAGCGGTGGAATCTACTCTCCTGGGGCTCACTGCATAGTCAACTGCAGCTGCCTTCCTGGGGTGAAAGCTGCATCCCCCTCAACTTCACAGATTAGGGTTGCTTGGCAACCGCCTCCCCCTCCCTTTGACTCTCCTCACAGGCTGATTTTCATTCAGGTATTGGCTAGGTCATGTGGGCAAGAGTTAAGAAGACCAAGGCACTGAGGAAGTAAGATTCTCAAGGATGGGCTGGCAACTTCCTGTACTCCTCGGGGCCTCTGGAGCTCCTGCTGCATAGCTTTAATGGACAGATGGGGCTGTAAAGGGACTTCTGGGCTAGATGATACTGGTTGAGGGACACAGGGAAGGTGGGGTCTCTCTAAGATAATGAGGACTTCTACCCAATAGGTCTACACCACCCCATGTTCTCATTCTCTCTGTGCGCAACTACGTCTGATGGGAAAATATAAATAATGAGTTCTGGCTGGCAGTAGAGTAAAGGTTAAAGGACAAATCAGTGACAAACCTCTGCTCCTCTACCCCTCTCTCAAGCCACATTCTCAAGGCCAAGTGTACTATGAGCCCTATAAGAATAGGCTGCTTCTTCCTGTACTACAAACCTGCATCCTCAGGGTGGGCTCTTGGATGAATCCGGTGATCACTTCATGAGATTCCCTGGACCAATGTACTAGAACATGTGACCAACTGTTTGCTAGACCTACCTGGACCAACGTACTAGAACATGTGACCAACTGTTTGCTAGACCTACCTGGACCAATGTACTAGAACATGTGACCAACTGTTTGCTAGACCTACCTGAACAATCACATGTGTGTCTGTTGCTCTTGGAAGCCTGAAGCCAGAGTCAGACCCCCTGGGACTAGAGTTTCCGAGCCTTGTGATCTTCCAGGTTGGTGCTGGAAATGTGGCTTTGATTTTTCTCTAGAAGCGGTCAGTGCTCTTAACTATGGATTCACCTCTCTAGCCCCATATATTGGGATTTTAAACAATCATTTGCATAATAGATGAATAAATTTTTCCTTATCTCCAATTTTCTGCACAAAGCATGCAACACTACTGTAGATGAAGCATTAAGCTGACGAGTCACACATGCTGAACAGGACCTGAAACACAAATGCAGCCTCCGCGGTTGCTGGTCTGAAGTCGGAAGTGCAACCAATGGCAACGCATGGCTCCTCCTAAATGTCAGGGTTTGAAATAAAGTCAGTGGTGGCCTTACCAAGTTCCAGACACAAGACTGTAGTGAAAGCAACAGCACGAATCCTTGTGATTTGGGAAAGACCTGCCAGGTTACACCATGTTGTGATTAGCATGTTCAAACACCCCAGCTGTGGTGCCATCTCAGAAGGTGACAGACTTCAGGGGTGGGCCCCACTTGGGGCAGTGGGCCACAGGAGGATAGCTGACAGTGATAGCTCAGCCCCCTTTCATTCTTTGCTTCCTGGTCCCCCAAGATGTGAGCAAGCCGACTCAGGCTCCTACAGCTGCAGCCACGCCTTCCAGGCCATAGCGGGTTGTGTGCAAAGCATAAATCCTTCCTCCTCACATTGCTTCCTGTCTGGCATTTGGTCACAGATGGGAAAAGTCCCCTCTCCACAGGCACAGGAATAACATAAGGTTCCTGTCTTTGTCCACTGAGAACCGCACTCCACCCCCACCCTACCCACATACCTTGAATGTGTATCTAAGATCCTGCCCGTGTTTCTCCCTGCCCCTCGCAGTCTGAATTTTCTCTTATCCATGAGCTCCTTTTCCTTCCACCATAAAAATTCTCCAGTCCTAGTCAAGGGCCCCTTCCTAGGCCAACCTCTCCTCACCCTCCCTGGCCCCACCCACTCCTGTTCTCCCCCTGTTCTTTGTCCCAATCTGACTTTCTGAAACAATTTTCTGTCCTGTTCCATTATTTAAATTCCTGGTTGAGCACCCAAGCTAAATTTCACAGTTTAGACTGAGGAATTTGAAAAGCATGATGACCTATGATGACCTATAATGTCACGTGCACAAGACTGCCACTCAGCCCACTGTCTCCAGCATGGTAACTTCCAGAAGAGCCATGTGCAAGTCTTAGAAGCGGCAGAAGTGCAAACCCAAAGTGGGGAGTGGGGAACGGAACACGGGCAAGACTAGCCACCCCTAGTACAAGGGAGCCTACTGAGGGAAGGAAAGAGGGAGCAAGGGAGTAAGGGAGAGAGGGGAGAAGAGGGAGGAGAGACGGGGGAGCTCACTCGGGGTGCTGGCAGCCATGATGAACCTGTCCAGGTCCTGTAGGCTCAAGGCATGTATCTGGCAATGAGGAGCACTAAAGAAAGCCTGTAAAGCATGATATGGCATGTTTTACCTTATAGGAACACGGCACTTCTTAGTGAGGATAATGCAACAACCAGAGAAGATTTTAGACTCAAGACAGGCACTGTGGCAGAAGATTGCTGAGCTGCGTATGGGTAGTGGGAGGGGGAGAGGGATGGGCTGCCTTGAAGGCTACAACTCTTATCAGTAATAAACACCCCAAACTTCTGACATTACTAGGTCTAAATGAAGAGCCACAGCAGGTCAGGTGAGAGGGAGCAGCCAGTTGGGGACATTTTACTTATAACTACCTCACGAAACCCAGGATGACTTGGAGCCATCTTCACCAGATGCCCACACTGAGAGCAAGTGTGGAAGGTCCATCTGTTCTCAAGTTCATGCGCCATGTGGGCAGTGGGTCCTGCCCGCATTCCAGGGGAATAAGCAGGTACGGAGAGGAAACACTGTGTGTGCTTCCTGCATTGAAAGGGAGCTGGAGTCTCAGTAAAGCCACAAACCTGCCAAAGAGTAAGTGAATTGTCTTCATCCCTCTGCAGTGAAATTCTGCCATTTCATTCTTTCTGAAATCTCCTAGAATATTTCTGAGATCTATCTGAGCACAGGAGGGGCCTTAAGAAAGTTCATAGAAAACTCTTCGCCTCTCCCCAGTAGGCAGGTCCTAGGGAACTGTGGCTGTGCCCACATCTGGCTGTCCTCCTGGCCCTCAAAGACTGAGACCACGAAGAAATACTACTGGCCAATCATATCATTTTACAAGTGAGGAAACTGTGACCAAGGGAGGTGAAGGATCTCGGCCAAATGCTCATGGTCACAGGACAAGCCAGTAAGTCAGTAGCAAAGATGGCCTCCAGCACAGCACCAAGGGGGCAGCAGCAGGCAATGGGGTATAAAGGGCTAAAGGCTCTGCCTCCTTGACATTTGACATTATCTGTGTAGCCCAGAAATCCCAGGGGAGATCTTGTGTTCAAGAATTCTCTACTTGCTTTCACTGAGATTTGGCCAGCCAAGACTACAGGACTTCTCAGCTACTACAGAATGGAGGCCATTTGTGACCGGATCTCAACCTCACTGTCACACGTGAGTCTCTGTAGGAAACAATAGCGAGTTTTATATCACTTTGCTTAGTTGCTGTGCATAGCCTTAGACACTATAGCGTAAGGACAAAGAGAAAAGAGAATGGGTTCCTAGGCTTTGTGAGAGCACAGATTTAGGAGAAAATGGATCCTGACATTCTCAGAGGTGACTGAGGAAACCATGCAAGGACCTTTAGAAAGTTTAGAGGCCTCACTGGCCAGCATGCTGGTTCCAGGGGGCAGCCTCTGAAAGCACATGGCTTCTCTCTGGAGCTGGTGCCAGCATGGCTTTGCACAGGAGTCCCCACAGCTGACAACAGCTCCTCTCTTGGTTTGCTGTCCCACTCAGAGTGAAAGCTAACAACTCTGGCCTCCAGGCTCCTCTTCGGCATCTCCATCCTTCCTGCCACCCCAAGACTTCATCATCCACCAATCCCAGTGTGTCCCTCCATGTCCCCTGTTCTTCCTCCTCCCCGCAAGCCCTTCCTTCCTCCTCCTCTTGCTTTCCAGCTCTGCAGTCGCGGATCTTTGCCCCACCTCTGTTATGACACATATTTATCTTGTTTTTGTTCTCCTTTCTCCACTGGAACACACAGCCCACTGTGACTCTCACCAGCTTATTTTCAGTATCTACACTCTCTGGAGAGAGTCTACTGTGAACTGGATGCTCAGCAATCATGTGACAGACACATGGCGGGATGTGAGACAACAAAGCAGTCACATCTCAGTGGGATGGCATGAGATGGGACAGACTAGTGGATTATGGTTTCAGGGAAGTCCTGCAAGGCCAACCAACTAAGATCAGCATCTTAGACAGGGTGGGGTGGGGGTGGTGTTGGCCAGAAACTTGGGAAATCAGAAAACAGTGTCCAGGAGCAAACAGTGGGGTGACATGTTTGCATTCCTGAGCTCTACCTGATACACAGGTGGGAATATTTTGATTGCTCAGCAGAGAGCCAAACTCCTACTAAACAAATCAATGACAGACTTTTTTTCTGGAAGATTCTCAAGGCAACTAGTGCACACAAATTATCCAAGGGCACCAGCCTAAAAGCAGCGATTCAAAACAAAACCAGTATTTGCGAGTTTCTCTTAATATCACTTTTCTTAATATTTATCATATCGATTAAAAGATTAAAAATGACTACTTAACAATAGGGGGCAATAGTTAGCCTAACCAATATAACCAGCTAAAAGATCCATAGCATAATAAATACTTCTTAGATATTTAACCCTATCATACCCAATGGGGTTACATAAATATATATCCACCCTTTCCCCAGTGTGGGGTCACCTTTGGGCACAGCCCTCAGACTTTCATGACAGGCAAGGGGCATTTCTCCCTTTGGTCTCTTTTTTGATCAGAAAGAGACTATCTCAGAAATGATTTGCCTGTTTATGGACAGACTAGCAGCCTAGGCTGAGGACCCTTAGGCCAGCCTTTGAATGAATTCATCCGATGTATCTCTAAAGTGACTATATCTGGTCCTACCGACCTCCATAATGGCGCTCATCAGCTCCCAGGCTATGCTGTAGTCAGGTGGCTCGAAAGCAACCAATAAAAAAGCTCCAGATTAAGATCTAGATGAGAGCAATGATCTCCTGTCACCCAATGGGCACACAGCCTTCCTAGCCTCTTCATAACCTCAATAAATCTGTAACTTCGTGTTTTTCTACTATACTCAAAATATCTGGAAGCAGGTGTCTGTATCCTTGGAAGGATGTCTTCATGGCATCCAATGTCAACCTTGCAGGTCCTCTCATGACCACTATATATTCAAACTTGGTGAGCAAGGACAACACCAGAAAAAGTTGATTGGTCCTTCAGGTCACAGTTTTAGATTTTGGTCAAGGATCTCTTTGTCTGGAAGTTGGCTCTTGAGTTCCACTAAGCCAGTGGTTATTGTAGTGAGGCAGCCATTCTGCTTGCTGACGTCATTCTACAGAGATTACATCATTGCTCCAAGTGAGTCAGGTCTAAAGAGGATTGAGGAAAGTAGTAGGTTGATCATGTCAGGATGACTGATTGAGCTGGTTGATCACATCCAGGTGATTGATTGAGTCTGTTGATTATAGTGGCATTTCATTTGTATTTTAATAAATAAAGCTTGCCTGAAGATCAGAGAGTAAAACACCCCTACTGGTTAGTGTTACAGACCAGACAGTTGTAACACACACCTTTAATCCCAGTAGCCACACTAGTTTGCAATAGAAACTGGGTGGTGCATGCCTTTAATCCCAGTGGTGCATGCCTTTAATCTCAGCCCTAGAGAGGATAATAATACGGGAGGAGGCAGCTCTCACTCACAGTCTCATTCTGAGATTACTGGAGGCAGGATTGCCATTTTAGACCGAAATAAAGGTAAAAGTCAATGGCGGGCTGTTTTCCTTTTTGGGACTTCAGGTTGAATCCCAGTATCTGTCCCTGGGTTTTTATTAATTATGCTTCAGTTGTTCACATCGGGGTGATGGGTTGAGTCTGTTGACCATGATGGGATGATTGGTTGAGTCTGTTGATCACAGCAGGGTGACAGGTTGAGTCTGTTAATGACATCAGGGTGATTGGTTGAGTCTGTTGATCACATCAGAGTGATTGGCTGAGTCTGTTGATCATGTCAGGGTGATTGGCTGAGTCTGTTGATTACATTGGGTAATTGGTTGAGTCTGTTGATCATGTCAGGGTGATTGGTTGAGTCTGTTGATTACATTGGGGTGATTGGTTGAGTCTGGGCCAGTTAACAGACTCTATTTTTAGTTTTGATCATGAAGGATTTCTCATTTCCTTACAAACGACAGACCAGAAACTTCTGTAATGAACCCCCAAGTTATCTGGATACAAATCAAACTTATAGAGCGTCACTCTCTACAAAGCCAAAAAGAAAGGATTGCAGTTGGGATTGAGCAGAGTTTGAACTGTGGCTCATCTCTACCCCAGCTATTCTGGTCTAGGTCTGGGGATCTGACAAATGGATGTCCTACCATCCATCTTGCAAGGATATTCTCAGAATATTATCAATATTCTCAGATACAGCACCCAGAATAGACTACAAAGTAATGGCCAATAATCTTTGTGGGGTTTTTTTATTACGTAAACAAAACAAAACAAAAAATACCATATCTAATCATTATGTCTGTAGTAAGTTATGAAAAGAATTTTCAATAATAAAATGCTTTTATTATAATTAAAAATTCTTACAGCTTTAAAAAAAAACCCTCAAGCTAGCAGCCCAGATCCTCTCTAGTTGTTCAGTCTATTTTCAAAGTTTGTTTCCCTAATGAGGTGCACCCAATACCTTGTCTTCTGCACTGTAGCTGCAGCGTGGCAGCACTGGAGAGGGTGGCCCTTCACTCCAGACCCATAGCTGTCTGCAGCGTGGCAGCACTGGAGAGGGTGGCCCTTCACTCCAGACCCATAGCTGTCTGTACAGCAGTGTCATTCGGTGCCTGATCATCCACGGAAGATGAGAATGGGGGTGAGCTTAGGAACCTGAGGTCTTTATCTTGCTTTTTATTCTACCTGCCTAGAGACATCGTATTTCACACACCAGAGAAGCATACAGCCCAGCGGAGGGGAAGGCGGCTGCCGAGGAGTGCAGAACAAATGTCCAGAGCACCTGAGGGAGACATCTTTGCAGCAATGGGGAAAAGGGGGCCTTTGGGGTTTGGGATGTGTATTTGCTATCATGAATCTTCACTAGATTTTCAAGTTCTATGAAAACACATACACACATGTATACACATGTGGGTGGACCTCATTATTTATGGACTTCACAGCTGTGACTATACCTGCTCAGTATGGGTTACTTACAAATCTCACAGTGGCATTCAGCATGCCTGATTACTTGGGCTCAGCGGTGGAAAACTTGAATTTTGGTGATATCCACTGAGTGGACTGAAGTCCACTTTCTTGATTGAGTTCATGTTTTTATTGGTGTGATTGCTTTCAAACCTCCAAGCAGAGATGGTGATGATGATGGTAATATTGCCAAAGATACTGATGATGACTGTGATGGGTAGTGATAGAGATGATGACAGTGATTATCGTAGTGATAGCAATGATGATGGTGCTGGTGGTAGTGGTGGTAGTAAAGGTGGTGGTGGTGGTAATGGTGGTGGTGGTGGTGGCATTGATGGTGATGGTAGTGGTGGTGGTGGTAATGGTGGTTGTGGTAGAAATGGTAGTGGTGGTGTTGATAGTGGTGGTGGTGGTAG
>LOEQ01003341.1:165042-176089 GCA_001685075.1 Bramus lutescens
GGCCCCTCCTATTGTATACAGTCTATACCATGAGAACGGGCAGGCCCCTCCTATGGTATACATTCTATGCTGTGAGACCGGGCAGGCCCCTCCTATTGTATACAGTCTATACCATGAGACCAGGAAGCCCCTCCTATTGTATACAGTCTATACCATGAGAACGGGCAGCCTCTCCTCTTGTATACAGTCCCTTCACTGGTCTCATTGCTGCATTCTTCAACAAGAAATTCACTGAGCTTCCCCAGGAGCTAAAACATGTGTGTGCCTAACACACTGAGACATTTGTGTGAGTGCTGAGCAGAGAGATCACCAATCAGAAAGACGACAGAAGGAAGAGGAGAAAGAGGAGGCCTAGGCCTAGGAAACCTGCTATGACCCAGCAATGACAGGAAGTGGCACAGAAAGGCTGAGGCAAACCTGGAGTCAGTCATGGCACTTCTACAGGAGGACACTCTGCTCTGAAGACATCCTCTGGGAACTAGGCAGAGACAACTCAGGACAGGCAGCCTGTCACCAAGGTGCAGTACAGATGCCCAGTGCATGACTGCTCAAACCAGGCCTGATCCATCCAAAGGCATCAGCGGCATTCTGTGAAACGTCCCATCTAAGCCCTCTGGTCTGTGATGGGTGGAGCCAACCTCACAGATGACTCACGGTAAGCTGTCACTGCTCTTCTGTGCCTGCCGTAGCCACCCCCCATCACAGGAGAGCCCATACCAAAAGCAGGGTTCTAAAGGAAGCTCCAAAGATACCAAGGAATCTGATGTCCTTGAAGACAGAAAAGAGCAGAAACAGGCACGCCAAGAGCAGTTGTGGCCTACAGGGTGATGGGGAACACGGTCCAGCACAAATCTTCTTGAATCCCAACCCGGCGACTGTGGTGACGTGGGAAGGCTTAGCCTGTCTATCCCGTGGATTTCTGGTAACAAGGCACCTTGAGCATGATTAGCTGGTGACAGTGGGAAGTCCCGTGATCCTATCCATGGGCGTTAGAGAGCTACTTGATTAAAATTCCATCTCCAGCACCTCCTCTTGATTAGTGAAAGGCCTGAGGTTGAGCGCATGCAAGGCCTTTTAGACTCCACTGGGAGACAGAAACCATCTGAAGGGCTAAAGCCTGGCTGCTGTGGGTTCGATCTGGTTTCGCCTGAGAATTGGAACCTTGATGCAAATTACCTGTCTCTGCACAAAGCTATCGCCATGATTAGCAGGAAAATTGAGAAGCCGTCTCCTGAACTCTTGGCCACTCCTGCTGTGTGCCATGGCATCCTGGGAGTACTAGTCAGGGCCACATGGTGAGGAGGAGAGTTGAGACTTCTATACAGGGATGGTAAGGTTACCAGCATGCAAATTATGTTAATGACTGCCTGAGGAACACGACAGAAATGAGGAGCGAAAATGTCTGTTAGATGATGTCAGTAGGAGTGAATACGCATGTCAGGTGATGTCAGTAGGGTGGGCAAGCACAAGATCAGTGTCAGATGTATTTGCCAAGAACCTGGAGATGACAGAGAAAGTACCCCTGCAGAGGAGAAGGAGGCTGTTGGGCAAGCCTGACCACACACAGATGCGAAAGATTACAGGTCAGAAGCAGCCCTGAGGAGTTTTCTCATAGTCAGAGAAGAGAATTACTTTTTTTTTTTTTAATCAGGGATAAAATTGAAAAGAATCAGGTAGCCTACAAGCATCCGTTTTGAATCTTAGATAAATAACTGTTCCTGTCCCCACCTGGTCTAGGATGCTGTTTTACCGTATGGAGATGAAGCCTAAGGATTCAAATGAGAAACTGCACTCGCATCTTTCTGCAAGTTTGGGGTTGTTTCAAAAAGTAAATGTTTGCTAAAATATCTATGAAAATCTACTGCTTAAAAGATTTGAAGGGAGCCAGGTGGTGGTGGCACTCACCTTTAATTCCAGTACTGAGGAGGCAGTGGCAGGTGAATCTACACAGAGAAAGGAAGTAAGATAGGAAGGGAGGGAGGGAGGGACAGACACATGTACACATGCTGCACACACACACATGCACACACACATATATATGCACACATGCACACACACATACACACACTCACACACATACATATACATATGCTGCACACACACAGACACATGAAGACACATACAGAGAGATGCACACACACGTACACATGCAGATGAACACACACAGACACATACAGACACACACACAAAGATGGGGGAATAAATAAATGTAATTTTAAGCAGATAAGCAGAGATAGAATAAGGACTATCTCCTTTTATTAAAGGACATCAGATGCTGATAAAGGCAGCCTTAGGAAACAAGAAATGTCTATGTGAAGAAAAATTCAAAATATTGCTGAATGACATAGAAGACATCTTTACTATATATCATATTTTAATGTGTATCAGTTGTTCTGAGATTTTAATTCAAAAATAAATGAATGATATTTAAAATGAGGAAGAAGAAGAAGAAGAAGAAGAGGAGGAGGAGGAGGAGGAGGAGGAGGAGAGGAGGAAGAGGAGGGGAGGAGGAGAGGAGGAGGGGAGGAGGAAAGGAGGAAGAGGAGGAAGAGGAAGAAGAAGAAATGTGCCAGCTAGAGCATCTGATAGCATGGGCTGGACCTCTTACCTGGGTCATTAGGAGGAATTCCTCCCAGGGAGCTTTTCTGCCACCAAGGGGGATAAAAAGTTCCTTAAAGAGTCTAAAGCTGCATGGGAATGGGTGCTGATTGCTAAATCTAAGATGTTTGGACTCAAGGAATGGCGCCTTGTGTCTCCTGAGCACTCCACACTGTCCATGATTCAAAACACCCAGTCCAGGAGGTCCGGGTGTTCCCTTCTAGAAACATCTGTCTGTCTTTGGACCACGACCCTAAGTTGCTCACTCACTGCTTGTACATTCTTATCTTTCTACCAAGACTGAAAATCCTTAAGAGCCAGGAAAACAAATTCCTGCCCTTCCCCTCCCTCCTGGGAAACTCTGGGGTCGGTGTTTATGTTTCCTTTTCTGTCTTTCTTCCTAATTCAATCCCTGGTTGTTTGTGGGGCTCTCCCAATTAAAGAACCAAGTTTTACAGACATTTATTACTGAAGATGGGAACAGAGGTAGCAAAACAAGAGAACCCGTCGCTTCTTATTTTTAAAAAGGAGACTTGGGGAACTGGAGAGATGGGCTGGCCCTTAAGAGCACATACTGCTCTTACAGTAGATCCAAATGTGGTTCCCAGCATCCATTTAGGTGGCTCACAAGTGCCTGTCACTCCCCTCAGGGGACTCTTATGTCCTCTTCTGGTTTCCATAGGTACTGCATTGATGTGCATAAACCCACACACTGATGCACACATAGGCATTTTTTTTGAAGAATATAATAAATGAAAACATTTTTTAAATGATCAAAGGAGAAAATTGAAAGAATAAAGTACCAGGCCTGGGAGTTGAAGCAGCACCAAGACCTGCAGCAGTGTGGGACGTCCCAGCGATGATTTGGATTTAGTTCTGCAAACTGGCATGCAGTCAGCCACCATTTTCATTGACTTCGTTCATTATTGTGCTTTCACCTCTAACCTTCACCTGTCAGATTTCCCTCTTGATGGGGAAAAATAACTCAAGAGCTACATGTACTTCTCTCTGTATTCCAGTTTAATTTAAACATGCTGAACTCTTAAATCCGGGATACCTGACATACAGCAATCAAGGCAGAATTAATAGATGCCACAGTCCGGCCTCCTGGAGTGTGAGGGGGTGAAAAGAAAAGCTACATTCTGCAAGCCCCAAAGGATCTCACTCAAAGAAAAAGAAAATATAATTATTCCCCAAGCACATTGGAATAAAGATTGTGAATTAGGTGCGGAAGTTTTGAGAGTCTAAAATTGACGCTAGAGAGTAGAGTGTGCCACTCGCTCTGTGAGGATGTGGGGAACATTCTGTACTCAGCACCCAGAAACAGGGACTCTGGTTATCAGGGGACTAGAGCCTGGAGCCTGGAAGGGGGCTGGCCTTTGTGGCACACAGCCTTCCCATGTGTTGGGACTGTGATGGAGCACCCATGTGTTCCTGCCTCCTCTTTTTCCTTGTGCAACCCATCCCTCCACGTGTCATTAAGAAGAAGCAGTATTAGCCGGCTGTGGTGGAGCAGGCCTTTAACCTCAGCACTCAGGAGGCAGATGCAGGCAGATTTCTGTGAGTTCGAGGCCAGCCTGATCTACGAGAGCTAGTTCCAGGACAGGCTCCAAAGCTACAATGAAACCCTGTCTCAAAAAANNGAAAAAGAAAAAATAAAGAAGGAGGAGGAGGAGGAGGATGGTGGAGGAGAGGAAGGAGGAGGAAAAAGGAGAAGAAGAAGAAGCAGTGTTTGCATGGCCCCGGTGCTTTCTAGAAGAATATGGACTGGATTGAGCCCTGGCTGTGCTTGTCTGTGTTTCTAGTGGAGCCAGGAAATCCAAGCTCAGGCAAGAGAGACGCTGTCAGATGGCCAACACCAACATCAGGCGCTGGCATCCACACAGGAGTCTGAAGAGTCGGACCCAGGCTTAGGGACCTTTCATCATTTTAAAACACAAACCTTAACTGAACAAGATTTTCTTCTATTTAGTAATTAATTTTTACCAAGAAGC
The DNA here is from genome assembly GCA_001685075.1 of Bramus lutescens. Taxonomy (NCBI): domain Eukaryota; kingdom Metazoa; phylum Chordata; class Mammalia; order Rodentia; family Cricetidae; genus Bramus; species Bramus lutescens. Next base: position 169,635 of record LOEQ01003341.1, read on the forward strand.
CACCACAATTCTGACAACAAGAATGACATCAGTATCTGAAAAAAAATACATACTTCACAACTCAGATGGGATGGGAGTTGTTACTTTTTCAAATTACTCTAAACATGTTATACAACAATAGAAGCGCATACAGGATAAGTGTCAAACAGCACAGCCCTTCTCTCTCCCCCCACCCTGTCCTCCTTTCTGACCCTCCCCATCCCTGCTTTCTTCCCCTTCTTTTCTTCTTCCCCATTCAGTGTTTCAAAATGCACTTAAGATAAATTGACTTCATGACCCACAAATAGGCTACTACTGAGAATTTGAAAACTCTGAGACTGATTGAAAAATGTTCTGCCACCAAGGTCTGTAAAATCTCCAGAGTCTATTGTCTGAGTAAATAAAGGGGGGGGAGGGGTGAAAAGAAAATTTCCCTAAACTAGTTTGAACTCTAAGCAATGCATCTATCAGCTGAAGTTTGATTTTTTTTTTAATTTTAATTAAACTGATGGTGAGCTCCCTAGTCTTGACTCTGGAGATGCTTCGGGACCCACTAGGGGAAGAATGGCTGCTGGACTGGGCAAAATATAATGTGTATGCACGGGTGTGTGTGCCCATGTGTGCACATGTGTGCACATGTGTGCCCATGTGTGCACATGTGTGCCAAAGCCAGAGACAACATCAGGTGCCATTTACTTTGGTTTTTGAGGCAGTGTAGTTCACAAGCCTGGTGCTCTCAGATTAGGCTCAGCAACCTCACCACTGAGCCACTCCACCTCCCTGGCCAGGGGATTACAAGTGTGTACCACCGTTATTCCTGGCTTTCTACACAGGGGCTGGGAATCAGCTGAGTCATTCTCGGCCCCAAAGACAGAAGACCACAGCTGCCATGGCCATAGCAGCTTTGTCTATGGATAGAGTAGCATGGTTTGCCTTGATGTTTGTGGTGAGTTTTTGTTGTTGTTTTGCAGCTGGTTTTTATTTTCATAATTCATTTTCTTTGAAAACTGGGAAATGTCTTTCTTCAGTAATAACAAAACATAGCACATTTGCTTTAAAATTGTCTGTCCAAGATCTCCTGAGTAAATTGGGAGCATGGGGACCTTGGAAGAGGGTTGAAGGGGAGGGGAGAGGCAGGGAGGAGAGCAGAGAAAAATGTAGAGCTCAATAAAAATCAATAAAATTAAGAAAAATTAAATAAAACTGTCCTGTAAACCAGTCAGCAACTAAAAGAATTTTGCTCGTGTGTGTGTGTGTGTGTGTGTGTGTGTGTGTGCATGCACACACTGGTGTAAGCTCCTCTGGGCGCCGGAGGACAAGAACACATTGGTTTGGGGCTGGCCACCAAGCCCCAGCAATCCTCATATCTCTGCTGGGGTAATGGACACACACAGTCATAGATGGCTCTTTACTTGAGTACCACATATCTGTGCTCAGGCCCTCATACTTGAATCAATTATTAAAAGATTATTGAGCAAGCTTGCAAGACTGGATACGGCCTTTCCCTGCTCAGCACTGCTGTCTCTGAGGTCACCACATCCTGACTGACATCTCAGTTGTACCTGTGCCTCTGCTGCCCCTAATTCCACACAATCTCAGTGATTTCAGAGACCAAATAGGCAAGGCAGGGACAGAACTGGACAAGGCTTAAGGGGCAATGTTAGCCAGAGATAGTAATGATTAGACTGACACATTGTACAGACTTTTTCCCTGTATGCCATGGCAAATTTGTCTCTGCAATACACATATAGACACTTACAATGTAGCTAAGACAGATTCTGTATTCTCTCAACTATTGATACACAGGCGTGTTAGTTAAAATGCACAGTTCTTTTTTATTATAGACTGAGACACTGACATCTGTTGGGCCCTAAGGGAAACAAGACAGGTGACAATAGCCCATAATCTTTGCTGCATTCCCAAGTCCTTGATAACACCAGGTGAGAGCCAGAAGGCAGGGTCTGACGGCAACTGAGCTGCTCCATTTGAGTTCAAGAAAAGAGGGGATACAGCATAAATTACATCTCAAGGATGGGGCCTTGATGGTGCTTGTGGGGAGGAAATTGCCTTCGATAGCATAATCTTATAGCCTGGAGGTCATCAAACCCTTGCTAACATTTCCAAAAGTATTCCAAGACGCTAGTCCTCACGGACTTGTGGGCACTGTGACTGTGCGCATCCACTCCAGCAGCCTAGACAGGAACCAGTCTGCACTGGTGCTGTTGGCAGAACTTGCTCAGAGACAGTTAAGAATTTGCTGTAAGTAATCCAAGACCCTGGGGTCTCCAAAGGGTCACCCCCCTCCTTCTCACACCACACACCAGTCACATAATAGATGGCGTCACTCCTGGGCTCTGAAGCCTCATCGGTCACCTGCTAGTCGGTGCCTTCCTGTGCTTTATCTCCTCCTGTCTGCAGCAACCCAAACCCTCCATGCCAGAGGCCTGTGGTGCGCTCCTCCAAAGGTCTGCCCTCTGCTGCAAACAGGGGGAGTTCGGAGTGGCACACGGCTACAACAACTAAGATAACCAGAAGTCCCCACATCTTAACAGCACCCGTCACTTAAGTATGAGATCTATCACCAGAGTGAGGGGTGACATAAAAGCATATTCGTCCCTTTTGACTCTATTCATGGTTAGCCTAGGTTAGCCACAAAAGAGACCAGCAAATGACTGTTACGATGCCTCAACGCAGGTGTGCCTTAAAGAGACGAAAATCAAAGTCANAGGACAAAACATTTGTCCTCGCCTACTTAAACTCTGGGCAGAGATTCCTAAATCTGGAGGGTCTCTCCAAGGAGATACAACCGCCCAGCCAGTGTCCACTTCCAGCCTCAGGGACAGCCCAGCACCCTTCTCATTAGCTCCATCTCTTTAGTCAATAATGAGGTACCATAAGCAACACAGTCGCACTCTGTGCGGCACGGAGAGATGGCTGCTGTCTCTGTCAACCAAAATCATGTGTGTAGCTATATTTTCTTTTGTTCTAGCCCCACTTTGGAACACCAAAATGATGTTGGCTGTTTTTCACTCCTCTAGATCTTTGCTCTTTGGGGAACCTGCCACCCAGCTCCCAAATAAATCACACATGGAGTCTTACTCTTTCTTGTGAATGCCTGGCCTTAGCTTGGCTTGTTGCTAGCCAACTTTTCTTAAATTATCCTGTCTACCTTTTGCCTCTGGGCTTTTACTTTTCTCTTCATACCTCACTTTCGCTCTCACTCCGTGTCCGGCTGGGTGGCGGTCCCTGATGTCCTCCTCTTCTTGTTCTCTTGCTCCTTCTGTTTATTCTCTCTGCCTGCAGGTCCTGCTTATCCTTTCTCCTGACTCACTATTGGCTGTTCGGCTCTTTATTAGCCCATCAGGTGTTTTAGATAGGCAAAGAACCACAGCTTCACAGAGTTAAACAAATGCATCATAAACAAAAGCAACACATCTTTACATCACTAAACAAAGGTTCCACAGCATAAACAAAAGCAACACACCTCATAATATTTACCAATGCTTGCGTGCCAATACCTGGTTTAAAAAAAAAACTCTATTATCAAGGTTCTTTACCCAAATTGAAAATATTTCCAAACTGAGGTGTGTGAGCCACATCTGGAACTTTCTCATGGATAAAATCTGCCAATGACTGATTTAATGCTAGACAGAGCCAGACGTCATAGTACACTACTGTACTCCCAGTGCTTGAGAGGTAGAGGCCAGAAGGTCATGAGTTCAAGATCATCCTCAGCTGCACAGGAAAGTTAAGGCCAGCCTGGGCTGTTTGAAACCCAGTCCTGGTTTCCTTTCCATTGCTGTGGTAAGCACCATGACCAAAAGCAACTTGCAGAGGAAAAGGTCTATTTCACTTTACAGATCACGGCCCACCATATGGGAAGTCAGGAAGGCAGGAACCCGGAGGCAGGAACTGATCCAGAGGCCATGGAGGAGTACTGCTTACAGGCTTGCTCAACCTGCTTTTTTATAAGTAACCCAGACCCGCCTGCCAGGGGAGGCACTGTCTACAGTGAGCTAAACACTCCCACACCAATCATGTATCAAGAAAATGTCCCACAGACTTGCCTGTAGGCCAATCCATGGAAGCAGTTCCCATCTGAGATTATCTCTTCCCACATGACCTCAGTGTGAGTCAAGAAAAAAAAAAACAATACAAAATGGTCTATAGAGTGCCTCTTATTTGGTCATGGTTACCAGTCCATGGGACAATACCTCCAGATTTAGACAGGCTGTCTCCCTACCCTGGTTAATTCTCTCTGGAACTGCTATCACAGACTCACCCAGAATCTGCTTTATTGATCCTCAGGCTCTTCTCAATCTAGTCAGATTGATAATTGGCACTGACCATCTAAAAACCCTCTCTAGGGACTGGAGACAAGACTTGAATGTTAAGAGCGCCAGATTCTCCTGTAGCAGACCCAGGTTCCATTCCCGTAGAGTCATAGATTTCTAGCACCCCCAGGGTGGCACACAAGCATTCTATAAATCCAGTTCCAGGGGGATCTGATGCCCTCTTTGTCCTCCAAGGCCATTGCATTCACATGCATGCAGGCAAACACTCAAACACATTTAAAAAAATCTTTTAAAAAATTATTTGTGGATTTAATCTTTTTATCAAAGGCTGTTTATATTTTGAATATTTTATCTACCGGTTTGAGGGAATATTTGCCTTGTACCCCAATTCTGACACCCCAGATGGTACAGATGTAAGATAATTGGCCTTCAGAGGCCTTTACGGGAGTATCACACCTTTGACCTAATTTCTATATCCAGGATTCTAAAACATATAAATTTATATATCCATTCAACTAGTATTTTCTGCTTGCTTACTACATTCTTTATTAAAGCGAAGGGCTATTATCTTGAATATTATTCAATAAAGGCTTAATTAAATCTATTATGGTATGCTGTACCATGGAATGCCATGCAGACAAATTTTTAAAAACAAAAGTCAGACTGGAGAGATGGCTCAACAGTTGAAAGTGCTTGCTCCTCCTGCAGAGGACCTAGGCTCAGTTTCCAGCACTCAGACAGCAGCTCACAGCTGTCTATCTTTAACTCCAGTTTTAGGGGATCTGAGATTCTCTTCTGACCACCAGACATACACATTGTGGGCATTAATTAAAAAATCACTTAAATGCATAAATCAATCTTTAACAAAATCAAGAAAACAAAGTATATCTGTCTATGCTGATAAGTTCCAAAATATACACAAGTGAGTCAAACAGGGTGAAGGGGAAAAGTAGGGAAGGATGCCGTGTTACGGTGAGCCATCACCTGGACAGACCTCTGTGGGTACCATACCATAGCTCCTTTGGCTACATCAATGTGGCTGACCTCGGGGCAGGGTGGGAAGAAGGCATATAGCACAGCTCTGTGCATCCTTCTGGAACAGTCATTGTGACTGCTACCTCACATTCATCAGGGAAGAAAGGGGAAAGTTAAAGCACTCATAACGAATTTTTTTCTTTATTAAGTATGATTCTCCAGCTAAGCGGGTGAAGCTAATTTCTGCTTACCTGAGGAACAAATATTCCTTTTGTATTATGCACTCTGTCCACAGAAGGGCTAGGAGGTAGCATTGTTACATAACCCTCCTGTTTCTTCCCAAGGCTGTTCTCCCTGGGGGAGAGGGGCAACTGTCAGGAGCACACTGGGGATCTTCAACTCCTGGGTTGCGTCTTTGGAGGGTGGGTCAAAAGATGACCTCGCTTGTAGCTCCAGAATGCTCAGAGCTGGTCCTCTAAAGCAACCATCTTTCCAGCTACTGGTCTTGCAGGTTGTCTAGTCTGTAGAGAGCATGCTTTGCCCTCCTCTCAGAGGGATCTTCGTTGGCTTCTCCTGTGAGGTGCCATCTACCCTGGAGTGCAATTACGGCTTATCCAGTCTTCACACGCTACACTTACAGTCAAGGAGACCTGCCAGCAAGGACATCTGACTCCAGCTTGATTTCACGGACGAGGGGTGGGGGCACAGAAGGCACCTTCAATCTTTCAGATCAAAGTAATTTTGAATAAAAAGCTGAGGGGCAGAGCTAGTCTAAGAGTAGGGACTCAGTTTCCATTCTGTTCTACACTTTGGTCTTTTCCCCGAAACTCACCTCCTTCCTGCACCATCTTTGACCACACACATGACAGTCTCCTTTATAGTGTGCAGTCAAAGAAGCTCTCACAGCACTGAAAACCCACAAAAAACTCTGCCATCCCACTCTATAAGATGTGTGCTTTTGTATGGGTTTTTTGTTTTTTATCATTTTTGTTATTAACATAACTTCCTTCTTCCAATGCTTATGCTGATTTTTAATGTCAGTGATCACGAGTCCATTTATATATATTATGAAAAAGAGTAATTTTCATGATATATAAAAAGTTGTCAATGTTCTTAATTCTATTGATTCCATTATGAATATTAATGAGTAAGGGGATCAAGTGGGTGTATGTCAGTTAACTTTCAACAGTCACTTTTTAAAAAATT
>LOEQ01003341.1:176162-187741 GCA_001685075.1 Bramus lutescens
ATCATTATGTAAAAGCCATCAAATCCACTGTCACTCTGATATCCCAGATACTTCCTTATGGGAAACCACCAACTTACTTCTGTCATTGATTCCAGAGACAATGGAATAGCATGCCACAATGCCATAGCAGAGAGCGTCATGGTTCCAAGACTCCCGGGAATGCAAACTACAAGCAGGACCTTCCCAGGCCAGTCCTGTGCACAGCAACCAGGGTTCCAGGCCAGTCCTGTGCACAGCAACCAAGGTTGTCCCATACCTGGTTCTAGACAGCAAGAGCACAAGGCCAGGATCTCAGCGACATCTTCCATGAACCAATCACATCTAAAGTGAAAGTTCTCTACTTTTTAAACACCTGTGACAATAATTTAATGCACTGGACAATTGAGATTATTTCCTGTCCATAAGCCATATGAGGAGAAATGGAGGTTAGAGTCTGAAGACAGAACGGCAAAGCCCTGGGTAGCAGAAAAAGGGGTGATGAGCCCGAGGGAACACACAGGGGCTGAGAGCAGTGTTCTGAAGGGAGGTACCTGGGGGAAATGAGGCTCAATGTGATGTCAGTGAAGAGTGACAAGCGATACATTGTAATTAAACCAAAGTCTCTAAGTAAATTATAACGCTTTGAATAGAAACTCAGAGGAAACAAAATGGGAATAGAAAAAAATGAGGTCTGTTCTTATGAGATCAATAAAAACAATGGAGCAGCCTGCTTATCACAGGCACATTGCACACAGACTCCAACGCTTCCATCAGCTTCACAGGTGACTGCCATGGATGGCGTACTCTTATGTCTAAGTTCAAAGCCATGGAGAAAAGTAGAAAGGAAATGTGTCCTGGCTTGCTTTCCATTGCTGTGGTAGACAGCGTAACCAAAACTGACTTGAAAGGAGAGGTTTGTTTCAGCTCTCAACTCCCAGGCCACAAGTCCATCAGTGAAGGAAGTCAGGGCAGGAACTCAAGGCAGGACCTGGCATTGAGGTCATGGAGGAAAGCAGAGGCTATGGCTTTGCTCACCTATCTTCCTAATACAGCCCAGGCTCACCAGCCTAGGGAGAGTATCACCCACAGTGGACTGGACCCTCCTACATGAATTATCAATCAAGAAAATGAACCCTAGATGTACCCACTAGCCAGTCTGATGGAGGCAATTGTTCAACTGAGGGTCCCTCTTCCCAGGTGTGTCAAGTTGACAGCAAAGATTAGCATCACAAAAAGAAAATGAAGCTAGCGTTGTTTTATTGCATATCAAATTTCTCTAAATCATTAAGATAAACATTGTATGTGGCTATTTTCCAGGACTCTCATAGTACATATGTCGTACTTGGAGCCTGCTGGAGACTACAGGAGAACTATACTCTGACCATGATTTCTTTTTAATGTGTACAGGTGTTTTATCTGCATGTATGTCTGTGCACTTCATGGATGCCTAGTGCCCTCAGAAGCCAGAAGTGGATTTTGGATCCCCTGGGACTAGAGTTAGTTATATGTGGGTGCTCGGAATTGAACCCAGGTCCTTTGGAAGATTAACCAAAACCCTTAACCACTAGACCATCTCTCCAGCACCTCTAACTATGATTTTATAGCCATATACACACATGTCCATAGATTGAAGAAAAAGAAAACCTTCAATAGATACCTCAATAAGTGTCCAGATAAATCTGTGATGTATGCTCTATTTCCCCCCTTTTAGCCAGTTATTAAGATAGTTTACCAAGGATGATGAGAAAACCAAATCATCTATGTTTAAACCCCATGACCCAACATGACCCTAATCTCATATTCCCAAGAAACTTCCAAGGAGTAGGTATCTGCACAGGACCTGGCTCCAGCCCCCGCAGGCTCTGTGTGCATGTGAAGAAGACACTCAAAGGAGTGATGGGTTCTGTTCTTAAGTTCAAGTCCCCAAACCACTCGTTCCGATAATGCTATATTCTTCAAACTTCAAGTAGAGATGCTGGTACATGATCTTCAAACCAGTGGATACCACCACTAAAATGCAACCTCCCATTGCTTCATTTTAACACCAACTTATACTTTGCAGGGTTGGAATGAACAAATACATTGCCTTTTCATTCACTGTAACCTCAGAGAAACCCTCGGGGTCAAGGTCAGCCAGATCCTTCCTCTGAGCTTCAAAGGAGTCATCAGCTTGACCTAGATTCCCAACAGGAGCACAGCAGAAACAGCTGTGATGTGGCACCGACATCTCACCCACAAGCGAGGGTCATGTGTCACCACCAGCTGTCACTCAAACCTTCTGCCACTTAGTGTCCCTTCCCTAATTGTCAAAGCAACAGTCATATACACATAGGACCACACACCATGTATACATAGAGACGTGTTTCTCACTCTCTTGCCCTGTGCATGGCTTCTAAGCCACACTCCCCATTTCCCACCCAAAAGTAGCCACAACACAATAGTTGAGTGCTCACACCCTCAAGGGTTTCTTGAGTTTGGTGTCTTCAGATGAACGACACAACTCTCTAGGTAGAATCCTGACTCACCCAGTTCAAGGGTCGCCGCAAAGTCTTTAAGTTTTACGGGTTCAGTAAAACCACCATATTCCAAATTTATGATAATCTCCGACTGCTACAGACGTAGGTACGTTGCAGTACCCATTGTGGCTGGAAAGGCTTTCCCTGTAGAGCCCCATCATCTGGGAAACATAGGAATCCTATGCGGCTGGGAGCACAGGCTCCCACAGCAGAGGTTCTTGTTTTGTTCTAGTTCCACCAAAAAAAAGATGAAAAATGTTTGTTAAAATATAATACTTGTTTCTTCCTTTAGAACTGGCAGCCACGCATTCATCAACTATGAAAGTAATGTAACATGTACCTGGGTTGTTATTTACCATAACTGAGATCAGTTCACATAGACATCTTTAGTTCTTGTGACAGAGCAAACTTAGGTCCTAAGCAATAATGCATATAGAATTGATAAATGTGCTGGACACCGTAGTGGTATGGAGTCATTCCCCTGCTATGATGTAAAAATATCAACCATTCAAATAAACCAATCTGAAGTTCTTACCAATTACCCATACACCCAACAAAACTATGTAAACAATGTTTTAGCTTGTTGTACGCTAATAACTGAGGAATAAATCATCAAAAATGCACAGTCATTAGAGATCACCTCTTTTGTGGTAACTGGGCAGGATCAATCAACTTCCCCTAACACTCAATGTACCGAGCAGGGAGAGCCACATCCCAACCCTTGGTTTCTCGATTTTACAATAGAGCCTTGCAAAAGGTTCTGAGTGCACACAGATCCACCTTCTCTGCAAGGGGAACTTTGTACCTCCATGCCCACTGTGACATTGAAAGAGATAGACCAAAGACTCCATCTTGGAGATAGCAGCCATCTGATGCTCTGCCTCTTGGGAGCCTGCCTCCATGGGTTGGCGACAGGGTAGAGGCAGGCAAGCAGAGCTGCTCTTTTCAGCTGCCCACCCATCTGGGTCCCATCACCCGCGTGAGCCTTCTCATCACCTGATCTACAGCTTAACCAAATAAAACCTCATCAGCCCTCCTTTTTCTTTTACCTACAACCCAGAAAAAGGCTTGACTACATCATTTGGGCCTCCTTTTAACCAAACCCAGAATGCTTTAAGTGAAATAGAAGGTGTCTGTCTTGGTTTCTTTCATGTGGAAATCAGAGATCCAAGTATCACTTTTGTTTCATAGGGAATTTTCCATCTTTACTTTTTCTCTGGTATCTTTCCAGGCAGAGACGAACCCAACTGCTTTCCTTCTCCATCTCCCCTTGAAATGAAATGCACCACTCCATCTGCTCAACCCTCACCTCCAACTTCAGGAGGACCGAGGCCCTGCCTGTGCAGAGGATGAAGATTCCTCATGACGCAACCCTCAACATCCCTGGACTGGAGAAGCATGGGAGAAGACAGGGGCCCTCACTGCTGTCCCCATCGGCAACAGGCACTAGGGAACATCACCAGCACCCCTCCCTCCAGATCGAGGGTCCTGAGCACCTACACAGGCCATCTGTTTACAGGATAGGGTCTTCACCCAGTGCACAGACAACAAGGCAAGCAGGGAGAGGAGGCAGCCAGCATCCTCAGTCAGCCCTTCCTGGCTCCTTTGCTTGCCACCCAGCCTCTCCCCAAGTTCGCAGGGATCTGGGTCTCTGGCACCAGCCTAGTCCGGCTCTTCTGCACCCCACCCCCAATTTCCCATCTATGGTAGGTCTACCCAGTTGCTCTGAAGACTGGGGCATTCCTGTGGAGCATCTCAGCTCCCAAGCTCTCGGCATGTGCTCAGTCCTCTGTCTCCTCCCCCTCCCCCTACCTGGCTCCTCGCTGCTGCCCCCAAACCAGGCAGTGGGTTCCTCCTCTGGGAGCTGGGGTTCTCCTCCACCTCCTCCGCCCTCGAGGGCTTTGCGCTTCTTCGACATCTCTGCCCAGGGCCTGGGGTTTGGGAGTTTTTCTTTCCCCTCCCCCTGGGCCCTCCCCTCTCGGAGAGAGTGAAGGTGGGGTTAGGTGGAGAGGAAAGGGGTGGGGAGAAGAGGCCAGGAAGGGAGAAGGAAAGAAATTGCTGCCGCCAAAAGACTGGAAGGGATCTGGAAGGCAGGCAGGAGAGGCAGAGACCTGTGCTGAACCCCCAGGATTGCTTCCATCAGTGTGGCCCTACTCTGGAGCTCTCCTCCTCCTCCTCCTTCCTCTCTCTCTCTCTCTCTCTCTCTCTCTCTCTCTCNTTAATGTTAGATTAAAAAAAAATCAACTTACCCGCCAAAGTATGCTCCAGTATAAAACTCCTTTCTGCTTTGTTTCCAGTTCACAAATTTAAAGCGGGGCGGTGGAGACGGGTCTCTCGGAACGGTAGGTCCAGGCTCCATCCAGAGTTGTTCAAAACAAGTTGCCAGAACCGGGTGGCGCAAGTTCAGGACCTGTCCAAGACGCAGGCATATGCTCCATGCAGCAGCCTTATTCCAAGGGCTTCGGGTACTCGGAGTTTCCGCGCTGGTCATCTCGCCAAAAGGGGAGACAACTCTAACAAAGCAGGAGGGAGGCTACCCTCTCCAGCCTGCCTTTCTGGGGTCCTCGGGAGAGCCTTTTTGGAATCCTCGGGAGAGCCTTGAGGCGCCAATGAAGACTGGTCCATCTCAGCTCAGCCTCTGGACAGAAGCAACTTTAGGACCCACACACCTAGGAGTAGAGTGTGTCTACGAGTGTGCATGTGTGTGTTCACGCGCGTGTGCGCGTGTCCAACCCGTGTGCCCGCATATACTTCACTTGGGTGGGGGGGGTGCGTGTGCTACGAAGAGCCACTCACTCTCCCTGGCTGCTGGAACTTAGAGAGTTTTCCTTTAAGCCAGCAATGCTGATGCTTTGACACCCCCCTCCCCGTGTCCAACAGGAGGCGATGACGTCTGCAGCCTCGTTGCCAGAGCAGNTTCCCTCTTCCCATTCATAGATTCGGCTGCAGTCATGGGGCCTTGGCTCTGGGAGTCGCAATGAATGGATGGATTCCTGCGTGCCCCGGGACCACCAGATCTTCTGAGGCGTCGCTTGCACAGGGGGCGCTCTTCCATGAGGGACCTGGCACACTTGTCCAGGCACACAGAGACTGCAAACCACAACCCCAAGGAAGCCAAAGGCCTGACATCTCTCTCCAGATCCCTCCTGGGTTATTCCCTCCCTGTGAAGCTCAGAGGCCAAACAATCTGCTGAGCTCGGAATTTGCCCACAGAGGAGCTCCCAAATGGAACCTTTGAGAAGGGCCTTTCTGCAGTCGGGACGGTGACAAAGTCAAAAGGAGCAGATGACGCAAGGCTTTTGGTCACTGGTGTGTTATTGGTGGCCAAAAACCTCATCCCTCTACCACTTAAGTACCCAAAAGTGCTCCACATCAGAAGGGAGGGAGCGCAGCAAAGGTGCTGGGTACTTCATTCAGCTTGATTTAACCAGAGTCCAGAGCTTGAGGAGTCCTTGGGGCTACAGGAGCTAGGGGCCCACACAAGACCCACACAGGGATCACCGCCTACATCCCTGGCTGTGCTCTGTGCACTGAACAAGCCGCTAAACAATGCAGATTCCCAGCACACAGGGGAGCTTCATAAATGCATCCCATGGAGAGGCTGGGATTCAATGGTTTTAAAGTGAATCTCTGAGCTCTTTATTGCCCCAGGACAGATGCGCATGGCTAGGACAGTAGAACCCNGCAACGTTCCAGGCCAGGAATGGCCAATGGCTAGGAACGTGGGGAGTGAGTAGGGAGAATCCCCACTCTCCCCTGATCATCCTGCCTCCCCTCCCGCGCCCTGGAAAAAGGCCACAGAAGTAACATTGCAACCCCTGTGCCAGCAGAGAGCCCTTCTCAGCTGCCAGGCAGAGAAAGGACAGAGGAATGTCCTCCTGACTCCTTCATCTATCCCATTCTTCACAACAGATGGGTGGTACATTCGTGGGACACTCTCTCACTTCTACCCAGTCTGGACCACCAAGAAGCACTTAGCTAGAACAACTGACTGCCCTTGAATGATGCTCTTTATTTTATTGGGTCAGCACCAACCCCTTCTGCACTGGTCATTTCACCTTCCTCTCACCTGGTACACGAGTGCCTAGACCACAGTTCCTTGTGCCATGCCTCTGTGAATAACCTACCCTAACTTGGACACTGAGCCCTGCATAGCACCTGCATGTTCCCAATGAACACCTTATCTCCCCATCTTCCTGACGTTGGGGTGTTCCAGGACCATCCACAGACCCCCCCCTTTGCTTTCCGTCATCTCTGAATGAAGGCTCCCACTCATCTTGGCAGTTATAAAATATGTCCCGCCTGTTACACTGAGCACACAGCTCTCCTCTGAGCTTGAGATTCAAGTGAACTACAAGCTCCTGCGGGATGCCCATCAAGTGTCAAGGCCACTAAACTCCACTCCATCACAGCCATGGTAGTCCTACAATATCCCCACATTAGCAAGTAGAAAGAGTGTGTTCCTTGTTGACCTTAGGCCAAACCATGGTAGTGAGATGGTCTCTTTCCTAAAACCCCAGTCCATCTATTCCCTCAGCCTTGAAAGTGTCAGGCTCAGGCACCTTTCACCTCTGCTAAACCCTCCAGCTCCCCTGAGTCACATCCAGGGTGCTGCTGTTGCTCCTTTGCCACTTGGGCCTCCATGCTGCACCAGGGCCCTGTGCAGAAATCAGGGAACCTGTAAAAACTGCAAGATCATACCAGTTCTCAGTTGAGGCCTCCATGGCTCTCCACCAAGCAACAACCAAGGTCCTATGACATTCACAGTTTCACCTTTGGTCCGTCCCTCTTCTCCTGGCTACTTGTGCCTACAGCTATGATAGTTGATTTTGGTTATCAACTCAGTTTGATTAATAGACACCCAGGATATTAGTGAGGCAGACCTTTGGATATTTTTATGGTGGTGTTTCCGGAAAGGATTAGTGAAGGTAATAAGACCCGCCCTGAACATGGGAAACAATATTCCAGGGGCTCGTGTCCCAGACTAAGCAAGAAGGACAAGGAGAGGGGGCTGAGAGCCCATGTTCACTTTTCTCTCTGGATGGCACCGCAAGCCAAGTCCCTCATGCTGCCATGCCGTCCCACCACGATGAATGGCATTTTTCTGAGTTATGAGATGGAATGAATCCTTCTCCCTTTGAGTTGGTTTTTGAAAGGGTTTGTGGGGAGGGGTTGTTTCATTTTATTTCCCAGGAAAAGGAAAAGCAACTGATATAGAAAACAGAGGCTGAGGAACAGAGCTTTGCTGAGTCCAGCCTGGCAATGCGACCATTAGGCTGGAGAACTGGTCTGTGGGAAGCATGCGGAAGAGATTGGAGATGCAGGCTGGGAGAGCCACAGACGCTGTAGGCAGAGCTGGCTGGGTGGTTCTGGTGGAAGTTTAGGTGCCTGGGAAAAGTGGGCAGTGCTCACGAAGTTTCAGAGGGGAATGGAAACTCAACTGGGAACTGAGCTAGAAACTATTTGTGTGACATTCTAACAAAGACTCTATCTACATGTCCTTAAAACCTGGGGGAGTGCAAATTCTAAAACAGTGCCCTGTGTTGTTTGATGGAGGAAATTTCAATTCAACATGACATTGAGACTATGGCATAGTTACTACAGACTACATTTACCCAGATTGATAGAACAGAAAGGGGTGGAAATATGGTTTGGTTTTCAGTATTATTAAAGTTGAGGGTGGATGCATACTGACTATACCTATTAAGTATCACAATTAAAAGGAAATTTCACTGGGAAAATAGGAGGGGTACCTTGAGGATAAGACACATCCATCAAAAGATGAGGGACCTAAAAATGCAAATTTACTTGCAAGGTGAGTACCTGCCCAGAAAGGGAACAATGGAGGTTCCCTGATGAAAAACCATCTCCCAGAAAAATGTTTTCTTGTGTTCAACCTCCCAGCCACTCAGAAGCTTCTGCAGCCATGGTCTGAAGGGGTCTGACTACAGTGAGATCTGACAGAACTTCCCAAGAGCATGCACATGGTGCCAGGTTTGTAGGTACACAAAATGCAAAAGTTATGGGGTCCCCGAGGCTTGAACCAAGCTCTAGGAAGATACAGGACAAGAAATACGTCAGGGTCAGATTCCCTGGAAGGAAGCTCTAAGAGGTTATTGAATATAACTATGGAGGTGACTTCTAAGGTGCAATGGAGACCCCAAGATCTTGAAGATGCCAAAACTATGGGAAAGCCTTAAGCCCTGCGTGGAGCTGGCTTAAGACAAGAGCAATGTGTGCTGCAGGCAACAGAGCTGGAGATGCAGAGCTGTCCAAGGCTGCCAGAACACAGATGCTGCCATCAGGAGCCCCAGGTGCCAGACCAGGAGCTGCAAGGTTGGATGTTTGCCCTCCTGGGGTTTGGTTTTCCTTTGGTCTAATCTTGCCTTGCTGTGTTCCCATATAATCTGCTGTAATAAGAATGCTCACTGTGTACCTTTGCTTGACGAAAGCATACAACTTGATTCTTGATATTTCAGGGGCTCAGTCATTAGATTGCCTTAGAGTCAGAGAAGGCTTTAATCTTGGACTTTTAAATAATGTCAGAACTGTGAAGACACAGGGAACTCTTGGAGATGAAGAAAATGTGTTCAGCATTGAGATGACCATGAAACTTTAGAGACGGGAGCTGAATGTCATGGTTTAAAAGGGACGCCTTTGGGTATTGATGAGACGTGGATTCGTGACGATGAATTTCGACTGGAAACTGTTAAGAAACACGAGGGAACATTAGTGAGGAACATGTGGGTGAGGGTAATTCAGACAGATTTAAGAGAAAAGATTCACTCCGAAGGTGGAAGCACCACAGACTACAGTCCTAGACTGAATAAAAATTCAGAGAAAGTCAGCAGAGGTCTGGAATTCTCCTCCCTCCATTCCCTGATTCACTTAAGATGTGAGCAAGCAGCCTCTGCCTCCATGGGAGAAGCTGGTCCTACTACAGTACCATCCCCGTGTGGTAGATTATATCCACTGAACCACGAGTCAAAATAAGATTTCTCTCCCTTAAGTTGCTGTTAGGTGTTTCACGTGAGCCACATGGGCAAACTCAGAGGCAGAGCCTTCTCGGCTGTGGTTGTCATCCAGAAGCTGGAGTGTCACTTAACTTCTGCCCTCCTCTACCACCACAGCCCTCCTCAGAAGCACACAACACTGCCCCAACTCACACATCTGTCTTTGCTTGGTGTCCCTCCACACCTGACTTATGTGTGCATCCCTTGTTTGCTGAGGACCTGTCTAGCTCTAAAACATCAGCTCCCTGGTGCTATGGATTTTTGCCTCTGCTTATAATTGGAAAAAAAAAGAAAAAAAAACAGGTTGGATCTCAACAGAAGCCCCTCGCCTCACTGCAGGTGCAGAACACACAAACATAAGAGAGCTTCAAGGTGCTCAGAGCCTTGTTTGTTTGTTTGTTTTTGTTTTTAGTCAGAAGTCCCCAACATTAAACATAAATTTGTGGGGCTGGGGAGAACGCTCGGGTTAGGAGTACACACTGCTCTTGCAGAAGGTCTAGGTTTGGTTCCCTGTACCCATTTTGAGCCACGGCCAACAACGCCCTGTAACTCCATCCACAGAGAAATGAGCTCCCTCTGCCCTCTTCAGGCACCCACATCCAAGTGCACCCATCCACACACAGACACACATGAATGCATAATTTAAATGTGTAAATAGATGAAGTTGCCTATTTTCTCTGTTTGTATGAGTATATCAAAGTCTCCACCTCAGACTCCTGTCCCTTTGGTAATTCCCAATTAACAGTGAAATTCTCACAACCTGCTCACTTCAATTCCTTCCTCTTCCCTCTTTCTTTCTTTGCATTTGTGTGCGTGGTGTGTGTGTGTGTGTGTGTGTGTGTGTGTGTGTTCATGTGTGTGAGTATGTATATAAGGCCGGAAGTCAATGTCTGGTGTCCTCTTCAATCAGGTCTCTCACTGGACCCAGAGCTCGGCAATTCAACTGTCCCGGCTGAGCAGCAGACCCCAGAGATCTTGTCTCTGCCTCCCCCGCCTCGGGATTACTGTGCTCAACGTTTTTAAGTGTGTGCTGGGGATCTGAACCCAGGCCCTCACACTTACAAAACGAGCACCTCACCGACAGATCAATTTCCCAGTCTTCCTTTCCCTACTTCCCCTACGTGGCCCTTCTCTTCTCTTCCTCTTCCTTTTCTACCCGACCCAGAAGCCAGCCCTGATCCTGAGAACAGCCACACAAGAGGTGAAGGTGCCTCTGAGCTGTCCTGCCCCTCCCGCACAGTCTCTAGTCAGTGTGCACAAACCCCTTCTCACCAAACAAGGAAAGGTTCAACAGCTACTGAGATTCAAGGTTCCCTGCGGCTCTCTCAACTGTGTAGATGAAAGGAATCACCCGCGAAGGGACACAGTGATGAAGCCGGGGTGGGGGGTGGCTCAGTGTGCCCACCTGACCAGAGGAAGAATAACACCTGGGAGAGCTGCCTCTGGTCATACAGGCATGCCATGGATGCCTTAGAGACAGGGCACGGACGTCCAGAGCCTGGAGAGCAGCTGGATGTCAGCCACCTGGGTTCAGCTGTTGGACTGATGGCCAGAGAGAGCATGAGGGACCTCCAGGCTATTTGAGGGCTTGAAACTATACTTTGAGCTCTTAAACGATTTTAAGAAAGAGATGAGATTGTGCCTTCTATGTTTGAGGTGGGGAGAACGCTGTGTGATTTAGGGGCTGAGAGAGGAGCAGATGAAGGAAGACGCTGCAGGGGTAGAGTGGAGCGGGAGTAAGCATGTGGTGACAGCGTGTGGAAGCCAGGCAGGGGGAACCATTTCAGAACACACATGCACTTCCTGTTTCCCTAGACAGGACCTGAAAGAACTTAAGTTGGGCCTCACTGGGATGGTGGCACCATTGATGGGAGCAGACACACTCTCCACAGGCTCTTCTCTGGCCCTACTGTGGGGGTGGGATGAAGCTCAAAGACCTTTGCTGCCTTGTACCTCTGAAAACTGAGTTCTCAGCTGGAGCAGATCAGAGTTGAGGGAAAATGGCAAATGGTGCGGAAGAATTGTCTGTATTCTGTCAATCATGTTTCAAATAAACGCTGATTGGCCAGGC
>LOEQ01003341.1:209556-225242 GCA_001685075.1 Bramus lutescens
AAGGCAGTTTCTTTATTAACCAATGAAAGTAACACATAGACAGATGACCCTCCTACATCAAGAAACCCAGGGCCAACACAGCCCTCTCCACCCTCTTCCCTGTGCCTTCCACAGAGGATAGGGATAAGGAAAGGGGCAACAAACCAAACCTGTGTAAACATCACCCCAAGTCCAGCATCTGTCCCCTCTTCCAGTTTACGGCTCTAGAGCAATGGTTCTCAACTCACCTAATGTTGTGACCCTTTAATACAGTTCTTCATGTTATGGTAACCCTAAATATAATATTTTGTTCTTACTTCATAACTGTAATTTTGCACCTGTTATGAATCGCAATGTAAATACCTAATATGCGATCATTGTCAAAGGGTCGCCCCCAAAAGGGGGTCATGACCCACAGTTGAGAACCACTGTTCTAGAGGTGTCAGATTGGGAAGACCAAGGCTGTGATGGGACAAAAATCCACAACAAAGGAAAAAAAATATATGGGGTTGGTTGGGTGGTTGGGAGCAATCGTCATGTTGCTGCCTTTGTTAAGCCCCTGTGTACTGTAATAGTGCGTCATGAACTTTCCCACTCACCAGTCAGAACCAAATTTCCCCCTGCAGGTTCAGCTCTCAGGTAGAGGAAAGCCTTCCTGTTCCCCTTGCCTCAGTCACAAAGTAGCCAAGCTTTCTTTCATACACCTCCTACTGGCTGTGCTGAATTTTTTTTAATTGCCTATTTAGTTAAACGAGCCCACTTAAAGAAAACTGTGGAGAGCAGTCAGTCTTTTGGAACCTCTGAACTCACCCTTACTCAGTCAAAATGCAGCTCTTCCCAACAAGCATTTGAGTGGCTCCTCAAAGACCATCCTCTATAGGAGTCTGTACAGGAAGGTAGCAGGAGGGGGTGTTGAAGACTGAAGCCCAGGTTCCAGCAGGCCAGGCCATTCCCACCAGCCCCATTCCCAACAGCCCCATTCCCATCAGCCCCATTCCCAACAGCCCCATTCCCACCAGCCCCATAGAGTGGTCGGGGTAAGGCACCAGCCCCATTCCCACCAGCCCCATTCCCACCAGCCCCACGGACGCTCGAAGGCAGAACCTCAAACCCACGACAGCCCTGGCTGGCAGCATCGAACTGAGAACCTGTGAGCATGTAGGATGGGTGTCCAGGAGGCAGCTCTAAGTCCTTCACATAAGCGTGGTCGTCCACAGGCACTGTGGTCTGGGGGAAGGATCTCGATATCCACAGCTCTGCTGTCCAGAGCTGAGGACCACACCTCGAGCAACCAGTGCTTAGGGTTACTGTGTCACATGGGAATAAGATGAAGGACACTCAAGGAGCTACTCAGATTCCACACTCAGCCAAGGGCTGGAGGCAATGAACATGGTCTAGTTTTTCCATGGCTTTAACTCTTGTGCAAAAGTATTCTCCAGCTCTGCCAGGCTCTGTATCCCTCAGTTCAGCTTCAACAAGGAGCTGGTGGCTCAGGTGCCTTCCATCCTTCACTGTGGCTGGGTACAGCTTATATGGAGATCATAGTGAAAGGCTGGACACTGTAGCCACACCCCCAGGGCCCTATCCAGGGATGTCAGCCACAATGGACTCTCCTCTGAGACTCACTTTTCAAAGCAACTCTTTGCAACCCCACATCAGACAGAGGTCTAAGTGAACTGCCTTTGGGGGGTTATGTTAACCCTTGAGGATGGGAAAATAGCTCCTGGGCACAGGCAGTGTGACCACAGAATGGCCCACTCTCCCTGTGGCTGCCAAGGGCTGACCAACCAGGTCAATGATTCTAGAGTGACCTTTTACCTCTCTTTCTGAGACACCTCTGGCTGCTTCTGGGTCATGTCCTCAGATGTCCCCAGATGTGGTAACTGAAGTTTCAATGATAAAATCACCAAGCCCATTTCTGCTTTTTTTCTGGGGACCAGAATGTGACTGAGTGACTCACTTGTCACCCCTCATGGTTTTATCAGGGACAGTCACATCCTCTGGCACTTTCAGGGTTAACTGTGGTTGCTTGGAGGTAAGAACCCCAACTGTGTTTGCAGACAAATGCCTCTGTGTGTGTGTGTGTGTGTGTGTGTGTGTGTGTTCCTGTCATGCTGCCCTTTCCAACACGTTCCAAATTGTCTGCGAGGAAAGGAAGAGAGCTTGAACCTCTGCAGACAACGCACACACGGAAGCAGCTCTGAGCACAGAGCTCTGGAGTAGGGCAGGAGACCATGTCCGCTGCACTCCGTACTGAGGCACAAGAGCATCAAATCTCATAGGCTATTTTGCTCTGAGGTCTTTCCACATATGATGGAGAAATTAAAACCCTGGGCAAAGGATGTCTCATGAAAGTGGCTTTCTATATTAAGCCTGCTACATCAGCTGTGAGAAGTATCATTTGATGAACACCTCAGGACTCTCCAGCAAACTGTTAGAACACTTCAGATGCCCAACCATCATCCTAAAATGCCATGTTCTGTGTGGGATGAGTTGTTCATTTATAGTCCTGCAGGTTCTAAATATGCACCCTGTGATGTGTATAAGGCCACCCTCGGGAGAAAGACCAAGGGGTGGGGGGGCTGAATTAGGCAACAGCTTCGCGCACCCTTAAAACCCTGTAAGAGGTTTGAGCTGTATTTTTCTGTGGTTAGCACACACACAAAAATCAAAATGCAACTGTCTCTCCTTCTCACAGGTGGACACCACAAACCTATCTGAGAGCAAGATGCCAAGCAGGGAGTCAATGCTTGTCATAGGACTCTCGTCAATGAAGACACCAAGCTGGATGTGGAAAACTGGTTCAGCTGTTTTCACAGATCTGGTTCCTGGTGATCGGCATCCCAGGCATCACTGGTCAGCTCCTGTGGATGCAGGTAAACCAGAAGTCAGAGCTCAGCAAAGAGGGGAAGAGGACATGGTTATGAAACGGGTGTTTCATCTTTCTTCAGGACACTGTAGGCCTCAGGAAGTCAGAGCATCAGGCAGAGGCCGACATCTGAAAAGGTTGTTGGTGGAAGGGAAGTAAAATATTAACTTTGACTACAAAAGAGCAGGAGGTGTCATTTCATGGTCCAGTGCTTGCTTTGAGGTCCGGGGTTCCATCCCCAGCACGACCCCTGAAAACCGAACTGAGAAAGGAGACTATAAACTACCAAGCTCATTGCTGGACGTGGCAGTGCGCATCTTTAATCCTAGCACTTGGAAGGCAGAGGCAGGCCTATCAGAACTTAAGGTATAGAGTAGACCACACCCCAGAGCAACCGCACAGACACCAAGAGAAAAGCAGCCAAGGTTTGATCAATTTGAGATACACAACTGAACTCAGAGCAGCCAGCCTAACCTGCATTGCAAGTTCTAGGCCACCTCAACTCACCCGGATCCTTTCCTTTCTGCTCTTACACCCAAGGCAGAGTCAGCATCAGCATTTACATGTGGAAACAGCTCCAAAACTAAAATAATAGAAAAGTTTAAATCCTTGCTATCTGTATGACAGCCCGCCGAGAGCTGGATATTGAAAGATAGTTCTTCTGCATGTCTGGATGTGGCTTCCCGGCCTCCCTGCTGTATTCCAGGCTGCCATAGCAGGGGTCTACACGAGAACACCCTCCACTACTAAGGCAGCTGCTTGCTGTCCAGTACCAAAAAATCTGTGGCCCCTCTGGACCAAAGGGCACACTTATTCACTATAAATGTTTTACAGTTCCTAACTCCAGGCTGTTTTCTTGTATTGCAGAGAAGTGCAAGTTAAATGTCCTCTGCCTTGTGGGAACTGGGGAGCTAGGCTTCTAGGCATTGCTCATGTCATGAGTGACAACATGTTCATCTCCACCTCTGTCCCCAGAGAATGACAGCCTGATTTGCTGCCTTGCAGGGAGGAAAGATCCCAGGTCCTCCACGTTTCTTGAGTGAATATTGAGTTTTTAGAGAGCAGCCCCAGGAAGCATTGGAATTGACAGTGTTAATAATTAATAGATTTTTTCCTTCTCTGTAAGTTTTCCACATCTGCCTTATCATGTTGGTAAGTTTGCAAAAAGCTAAAATTTTTGAACAACAAAATACTTCTCTTAGGATGGCTGCACACAACACAGGAGTGGGGAAACCTACATAGCGCCTGGAGACAGCAGAAACTCAACATTCATTTGAAGAGTTTGATTTTGAAATGTCACCAAAGTCTATTAAAGATCAAACTTGGAGGTGACTAGATGACAAGGTGAACCTCAAATTGGAAAACAAAAAGCTGAACTAAATATATTCTTAATCTCAAAAATGAGATCCAAGGGCCAGTGATTGTCCAAAACAAAAAATAATAAAAATGTAATGGGGAATTAACAACTTATAACATAAAATATGTCACAACTGATGGAAAAAGGAACAAAATGGGAGCATGGACTACCACAAGTTTCTTCCAGTGTCCATAAGATACTAAAATCAGTGATAAATTATATAAAGTTAGAACTTGGGGTGTGCCGTAGACCCCAGAGCAACCACCCAGACACCAAGAGGAACACAGCTAAGACTTGAACTCTGAGCAACCAGTACTGCAAAAATAAATACAGCAAAGAAGCTAGTTGTAACAAGAAAGCTAAATTATTAAAAACATGGTCAGTAGGGGAACTTCCTCGTGTGTCACTCATTGCCATAAACCAAGAGTTGAGCTGAAGACAGAGAAAGAGAAGGATGGACACCTGACAGACAGATGTCTCCAAACAACACACACTAGCTGGGTGAGATGGCTCACACCTTCAATCAGCACTCAGAATGCTGAGACAGGAGCATTGCTGTGAATTTCAGGCCCAGAAATATCGTCTGAGTTCCAGCCTAGCATAGGCTTCAGTGTGAAATCCCGTCTTGTTGCAGATTAAATATTGTAATACTAAATATTGATTTAAGGTGTGTTACCTTTGTTTGCGCTGTGGAACATTTGTCTAAGGATGCAAAGATGGGCTGCATTCTTTTCTGCTGCATTTGTTTAACTCTGTGAAGCTGTGCTACTCTGCCTGTCTAAAACACCTGATTTGCTCTAATAAAGAGCTGAACGGCCAATAGCAATGCAGGAGATGAGAAGGATGCGCTGACAGGCAGAGAGAATAAATAGAAGGAGAAAAAGAGAGAGAAAGCGTGAGAAAAGGGGCCAGCCACCCAGCCAGTCATGGAGTAAGAGTGAAACTAAAATTACAGAAGGTAAGAAAAGGAAAAAGCTCCGAGGAAAAAGATAGATGGGATAATTTAAGTAAGGAAAAGCTGGCTTGAAATAAGCCAAGCTAAGGCTGGGTATTTAGAAGTAATGAGTCCCTGTGTGATTAATTTGGGAGCTGGGAGGCAGGCCTCCCCCCAAAAAAAGAGTAAAAATAACCAACAACATTGTACACATATGTGTGTGTAATATATAATATATAGTATAATATATAACAGTTATATGTACAATATAAAACAAAGCAAAACCGATATACCACATGAACAATGCTAAGTTCCGCTGCCAGCTCAAGGGGTAGCTGGGCCCCCTGAGTTAAGGCTTCATAAGCCTCCAGGTGTCTGTATGGCTGAGCATGGGAAAACATTTCCCCTGAAGTCCTGTTCAAACAGAAAACTTTAGATAGACTTTTCAAATGAGTTGGCCTTTGTAAACCCTGGAGCCTCTGGTGTTTGAGGTCTCCCACTCGGGCTGCTTTTCCAGCCGTTCCACCCCAATCTCTGTACATTTATAGGTGCTTTGTCACGCCGATGCTCTCCGTGTTCTCTGTATCCGCACTCCTTCGTGAGCTGAACTGCAGTTTTATATCTCTGTGCTTTGTTCCGGAGTCTCACTATAAACCTGACCAGGCACAGCAAGTGATAAGTGTACCATAGCCTTCATGGTATCCTGGAAATTCCTCTGCCAAATTCAAATCACTCAGACTTCCAGCACACAGATAGAACCTAGCGGGGTTCTTTGCCAGAATGTAACACAAATGGTCTCTAACCCAGTTCCTGATGGAGTTCCTGTTCTTCTCTGAACCCTGGGGAGCAGAGCCTTCATTGACAACATTTAGAACCTTAGGCTGGTCTTGCAAACGCCTCCCACAGTGGCCCACTAACCTCTCCTCACTTCGTCCTAGGGATTTTCTACCCCTGTCCCCGAGTCAAGTTGCACAGGTTTATAAACCTCATGACCAGGCTGTCGTATCACAGCATCGACCTCACTCTTGGCACCACTTCTGTTCTGCCCTAGCCCCTACCTCAACATTTCCAAAGCCTCCCCGAACAGTATCACTCACTGAGGACCCAGTGTTCAAACACAGAAGCTGGTGGGGGACAGTCCACACTCAAACTACTATAGTCAGAAACTGTGTCAGCTTCACAGAAAGAGTGTGTTAGCTAAAGAAGAAGGTGATTGCTGCCATCTAGCACCGACACACTGCTACCCTGGGGATAAACATCCTTATGAAGCTGCAGGTTTATGCTGAGTGTGTGAGTCAGGGTAGCCTTGCCTATGCTGAGGAGACAAATAGCTCCCAAATCTAAGCGGATTCAGATAACCTTTACTTGCTCATGCTTTATTTTCATTTTGAGTAGGTAGTCACTTCAAGTCCACACGACCTGGGGCCCCATCAGAGCCAAGGGAGGAATTATGTAGTGTCTTTTCAAGGTCCCTCCTTGCAGGGTCCCTTGTTATGGAAAGTCACATGATCCAACCTCAAAGAGGGTGGAAAGTATATACTGCCTAATGGACCTGGAGAGAGAACAGATGGATAGTCACGAGTAATGTTAACTTTAAAAATTCACACAATGAAATCATCCATGTGACCCCGGACTTTCCAGGGGCTCATCCACGTTACCAATGTTCACAATGAAATCCTCAGTCTTTGAACCTATGTGGTCAAGTGTTGCAAGGAGGGCCCACTTGCTTGTCCCGGCCACCCAGAACTAAAATAACCACACAGAAATTGTATTAATTAAATCACTGTTTTGCCCATTAGCTCTTCTTATTGGCTAACTTACATTTTGATTTAACCCATTTCTATTAATCTGTGTATCACCACGAGGCTGTGGCCTACCAGCAAAGTTCCACCATGTCTACCTCTGGTAGCAGATCCATGGCATCTCCCTAACTCCACCCTTCTTTCTCCCAGCATTCAGTTCTGTCTTCCCTGCCTACCTAAGTTCTGCCCTATCAACAGGCCAAGGCAGTTTTTTTACTCATTTATGGTAATCATAGCACATAGAGGGGACTCCCACATCACCTCCCCTTTTCTGTTTAAATGAAAAAAGGCTTTAACTTTAACATAGTAAAATAACATATAACAAAATAGGTATCAAGCAAGAATTACAGTTACAATATTTCTATTTACTTTATCTTTTATCNTCTTCCCTGCCTACCTAAGTTCTGCCCTATCAACAGGCCAAGGCAGTTTTTTTACTCATTTATGGTAATCATAGCACATAGAGGGGACTCCCACATCACCTCCCCTTTTCTGTTTAAATGAAAAAAGGCTTTAACTTTAACATAGTAAAATAACATATAACAAAATAGGTATCAAGCAAGAATTACAGTTACAATATTTCTATTTACTTTATCTTTTATCATAGTGAAGGAAAACTATAACTATCTATTCTTCAACTCCATCAAAAACTCCAGACGGATATACTATAACCTAACTAAACAGGAAATGCATTGTAAGCAACTTCCAAAACTCTAGAATTGACAGCCACCCAAAGTTCTTTTGTACTGTTAGGGCATCCATCTTCAGCCCACAGGCCCATAGTATCCAGAAAACTTTTCCATGAAGCAGGAAACTTCAAAGACAGTTCAGTCACTTTCTTCTGTATCCTGCAGAATGCCTCGCAGACTCTTTCATGAAGCAGGAACCCAGAAAAATCATCTCACCTTTAGGCAAGTTTAGCAGTCATGTCTCTGCGGGTTCTTTATGTCCAGTTTATGCAACAGTCCAGGCAAGAGCAGTTTCTTGCCCAAATGGCTAACCAACTCCATAAGAAGTCTCTTCAATGCCCATCATCCTCTTGAAGTAGCTGGTGCTGCCAGGAACAGATGTGTCTCACTGTCATGAAAAGTCTTAAGTTCTTAAATCTTTTAAATGCCATATTCTGAAGGTCTCTGAAAGATTTGAAGAATATCTATCTAANTCCATACCAATGCAAATCTCTATAGAATATCCCCCTTTAAATGTAAACAAATATTTATAGAGAATATTTGAGAATATGGGCATAGTTCTGTCCAAACTTCTTCCTGCTGTTTATTGGGCAAAGTAATTTTTTGAAGGGTGTATTTTTGAGGGGAGTTCAAGGCAATCTTTCAGGAGGTCATGGTCTATTAAACCATATTGGTCTGTAAGCAATCCATAGGTTCTCATCTTCTGTGAAAACAAAAGAAGAACCTCTTTTCCAAAGCAACATATCCTTAGACTCAAATTTTGAAGTCAAGATGCTTTATAACATACATGCTAGTTTAGTTTAGCAGCCCATACAATGAAATGTCTCTCTGTACTTATCTCTTTCACAGTCAAAAAGTTCAACAAAAACACAATAATATGCATAATCCAGACTCTCTGTGCATATTTCATCTTTACGTGACTTGTTTTTCTCTTTATTCTGTCTCTTTAAAGACTTTTTTTAAACAAGTTACTCTTTTCCAACTCTCTATACTCTTTCTTCTCTCTCCCAAACCTACATACATTTATCCAACACTATGACTCATCTGGATTTGTCTTTATTGCATGGAGGGGGCTACTTGTTCTTCCCGGCAGCCCGGCTAGCTTACACCTGAAATAATAACACAAAAACTGTATTAATTAAATTGCTGCTTAGCCCATTAGCTCTAGCTTCTTATTGGCTAGCTCTTACATCTTAATTTAACCTATTTTTATTAATCTGCATGTATCGCCACATGGCAGTGGCTTACTGGCAAAGATTCGGCATGTCTTACTCTGGTGGCAGCTCCATGGTGGCTCTCCAACTCCACCTTTCTTCCTCCTGGCATACAGCCTAGCTTTCCCCACCTAGTTCTGTTCTTCCCTCCCATAGGCTCAAAGCAATTCTTTATTAACCAATGAAAGCAACACATAGACAGAAGGACCTCCTACATCAATCAAGCATTGTAGGCAGAGACTGCTCATTCATTTCCTGGCCACCCGGATCTGAATAATAACACATAGACTTTATTAATTACAATACTATTTGGCCAATAGCTTACTTGTGTTCCTTGCTAGTTCTTACATCTTGAATTAACCCATTTCTAATAGTCTATATATTGCCACGAAGCTGTGGCCTACTGGTAAGATTCCATCCAACATCTGTCTCCTGCGGCAGCTACATGGCATCTCTCTGACTCTGCCTATTCTCTCTATTTATATTTCTTCTTGTCTGGTTATATTATGCCCTATCACAGGCCAAAGCAGCTTTATTCATTAGCCAATAAAAACAACACAGAACAGAAGCACATCTCACATCATCTCCCCTTTTCTGTCTAAATAAGAAGGAAGGTTTTTAGCTTTAACATAGTGAAATTACATATACTAAACAGTTATCAGGCAAGAATTACAGTTACAACATTTCTTTGTGAGTATAAAGTTTCAAACCTAATCTATCTTTCATCATAACTAAGGAAAACTATAACTATCTGTTCTTCAACTCCATCAAAGACCCCATAAGGATATAATATTACCCAAGTAAACAGGAAGTGCATTGTAAGCAACTTCCAAAACTCTAAAACTAACAGAGACTGCTCATTCATTTCCCAGCCACCTAGACCCGAATAAGCACACAGAAACTTTATTGGTTACAATACTATTTGGCCAATAGCTTAATTGTATTCCTTGCTAGTTCTTACATCTTGAATTAACCCATTTCTAATAGTCTGTGTATTGCTATAAGGCTGTGGCCTACTGGTAAGGTTCCATCCAGCATCTGTCTCCTTCGGCAGCTACATGGTGTCTTTCTGACTCCACCTACTCTCTCTATATATATATATTTCTTCTAGCCTGGCTATATTCTGTTCTATCATAGGCCAAAGTGGCTTTATTCATTAGCCAATAAAGGCACACATATTCAGAAGGACATCCCACATCAAAGCATCGCCCAGAACCTGGTTCAGAGCAGAAACAAACTCAATAATTCAATCCAAGAGAAAATTCTTTACTTATAGTGTAGGAAGAGCTTGAAGAGGAAAGGGTAGTGCAGGAAAAGGTGGGGTAGGAACAGAATCCAAAGATCCCAAACAAAAAAAAGTGATGCCAGAGACCTGAGATGCTAATACCCCTGTAGGGTATCCCACTTATAGAACAGAAGAGGGCATCAGGTTACCTGGAACTGGAGTTACAAGAGGCTGTGAGCTGCCATGTGGGGGCTGGGAACTGATCCCAGATCCTCTGCAAGGGCATCATGTGCTCTCAACAACTGAGCCACCTTTCAGCCTGTTTTCTCTGACTTACTCTGTTACATTTAATATTATTTTCTTCTTTCTAAGATCTTATTTCCTTTACTGTCATAGCGAGATGAGTCGGGAGTCAAGAATGCATGCTGCTCTTACAGAAGATTTCAGTGCCCAGTGCTTATATTGGGTGGCTCACAACCACATACAATTCCAGTTCCAGGGTTTCCAATGCTTCTGGCCTTTTCTGGAACCTACACTCACATGCATGTGCCCAAACACCACACAGACACATACACACATGAAATTGAAAATAAAATAAATCTTGTAAAAACAATAATGACACCTTAGAGTAAAAGTTTAGATGATAGATTTAAGACCTTTCTTTTCTATATTATAAGCACTAGTCCTAAGAGTTATTCTCTCTAAATACAGATCTTCTGTCTCTCATAAATACTGGCACTTCATGCTTATAGTAGTTATTTCTGAACCACTGTAACAAATGCCTAAGAAAGCCAACCAGAAAAGGGCAGGCTTATTCTAGCTTACAGTTTCTGATATCTCAGTCTGAGGTCACTGGTCCCACATGTTCGAGTAGGATGTCATGGCAGTGGGAACCCAATGCAAAAGAGAGCAGCTTGTAGCAGACAGGAAGTAGAAGCAGCAGACACAGGAAGGGGCAGAGCAAGATCTAACCAGAAAGGACATTTTCAGGAGGCTGCTTCATCCAACCAGGCCCCAGCTCACAGCTCATCACTTCCCAGTGGTCTGTTCAGAGTTTGAGATCCACCTGTGGATTAAGCCAGTCATTAAGTCAGAACCTTCATGATCTAATGTTCTCTGGCAGCATCCTCATCAACACACCGCAACTTTGATTCTTCCAAAACTCGTGAGTATGGCTTAATCCAATCAAGTTGACAATCAAGCTTTGCTATCATAATTTTTTTATTTTTATAAATTAACATTATTTTCTTTTTTCTTTGCTATTTCTCCTTTATTTATTTTGAATGTGCTAATCCATTATTTGCAGATTTTTCTCTATGTAGACTTGGGTTACAATGCTATTTTATGCTATTATGAGGTAGTATAGTGTTATGTATTTAGTCTTCTTATATTTAGTCAAATATACTTTATGCCACTAAATACAGTCTTTCATATATGTAACTTTAAAGGACTGCATTTTCTGCTCTTTTGGCTGACACGAGTCATAACCACATCCAGGACACAATCCCTTTCAGATACCGCACCTTGGTGTCTATGAGCTCAATTTCTACGTCCTTTACCCTTTCGTCATCTTCTTTGTGATCCTATTTAGTTCTGCCTTCATGCACATGTGGAATAGATAATATCCTTTTTAATCTACTTTTTTCTACTTCCACCATCCCTTATATCTAGTTCTTTTTCAATGGTTTGGTCCCTCTGTTGTTTCTGCCTATAGCTGTGTATATCCTGAATATCTTATGTACATACTGTTTCTTTCTGGACTTTGGTGCATTCTTCTAAAGACTGCCAATGTGCTTCATCCCTGGTGTATAATTGGTTCTATCTTTCTATGCCTGTATAAGGCTGATTAGGTGACCACCACTGCTTTCTAGATGACTTTATGAAGGTCTGCCT
Source organism: Bramus lutescens (assembly GCA_001685075.1). Taxonomy (NCBI): domain Eukaryota; kingdom Metazoa; phylum Chordata; class Mammalia; order Rodentia; family Cricetidae; genus Bramus; species Bramus lutescens. Next base: position 221,519 of record LOEQ01003341.1, read on the forward strand.
GATATCTATTGAACACTAATGAGAAAGTGTAGCTAGTCGTGAAGTCAGGAGCCAGGGGCAATGGCCAACCCCTTCAACACACTCTTTCTTGTTTTACATTCGATGAGACTAAACGTTCATCCCTCTTACCTAATCAAAACCAGAGGTATCCTGCCCTCCTGGAAGGGATCCCAGATCTTCAAAATCATTGCCAGCTACAAGCTCCACAACACAGGCAACCCTGTAAAACATCCACCAAATGAAAAAAAAAAATATGGCCTTCTCTATGGTTCTCAACACTCAAGGGCAAACTTGAAAGAAAATGGCCTCTGTTATGTGTGTTCTGCAGCCTCAGCTTAAGAATATACACATGACCAAGGCATGGTTATGTAACCTCTCACATAATTAGCATAAAAGGTGGAACTATTCAAATCAATTCCTCTCCATGTGCCCTTCCCTTCAATGTCTCTGAGCACACAGACACGACTGCAATCTTCAGTCAGTGTGTTCTCAATCACGAGGATGCACACATTACTTCCCAGCATGGTGGTTTCTTTTCTCTTGTTTTAAATTTTATTTATCCCTTTAAAAAATATTAACGTTAGCTGGGAAGTGGTGGCGCACACCTTTAAACTCAGCACTCAGGAGGCAAAGGCAGGTGGATCTCTGTAAGTTCGAGGCCAGCCTGGTCTAGAACTAGATTACACTGAGGAAACCTATCTAGAAAAAAAATTATTAGTGTACATACATTGTATGAAGTCGTGGACTTCAGGCTATATTTGGTTCAAGTATGTCATCTTCTTTATATACAGTCATGGGTAACACCCTTCCTTGTCCCTCCTTCCTCTGTTCTTGTCCTCTTCTCAGATAGTTCCCCATATGTTTTCATGTCAAATGTGTATGTGTGCTATATGCACATAATTTAGGTTCCATGTACAAAATACAGCACAAGATAGCCATCTTCTGAGCCCGGCTTACTTCTCTTAACATCAGGTTCTCTAATTTCATCCATTTTCCTGTGAACATAATACTCTCTTTATGGCTGAATAAATCAACATTATCTTCACTCAAGCATATACTGCTGGCCACGTAGACTGACTCCATGGCTTGGTTGCTGTAGATAGTATGGTAAACTTGGAAGAGCTGATATCTCTGACGTGGACTGACTTAGATTTGCTTAGGTGAATTCCAGTGAAGGTATAGCCCAGTCACACAGTTGTTCCAATTTTAATTTCTTGAAGCGTCTCCATACTGATTGTCACAGTGTCTGCACTATTTATATTCCCATCGATAATGCAGAAAATCTCCTTTTTCATGTATCCTTGCTGGTCTCCGTTCCTTGTGTTGTGGTGGTTTGAATGTGATGGCCCCATAGGCTCTGGCATTTAAATACTTTGCCCCCAACTGTTTGGGGAGGCTTAGAAGGAATGGCTTTGTTGGAGGAAGTATGTGACTAGAACTGGACTTTGAGGATTCAAAGCCACACACTATGCCCAGTTTGTTTCCTGCTTCCTGCTTATGGTTCAAGACATGAGCTCTTAACCTCCAGCTCCAGCTACCAAGCCTCCCTGGTTCCTCTGCCACAATGGACTTGTCTCAGTTAGGGTTTCTCTTCCTGTGTAGAGACACCATGACCACGGTAACTCTTATACAGGAAAGCATTTAATTGGGGGGCTTACAGTTTCAGAGGTTTAGTCCATAGCCATCGTGGTGGAACATGGTGGTGTGCGGGTGCTGGAGTCCTACATCTTGATAGGCAGGCAACAGGAAGTTAACTGAGACACTGGGCATAGTTTGAGCATATAGGAGCCCTCAAAACCTGCCTCCACAGTGACACACTTCCACCAACAAGGCCACACCTCCTAATAGTGTCATTCCCTTTGGGGGCCATTTTCTTTCAAACCACCACAGGACTCTTATCCCTCAGGAATTAGTCCAATTAAAGCCTTCCTTCTGTAAGTTGCCTCGGTCACAGCGTTTGATCACAACAATAGAAAAGCAGTTAGTAAAGTGTTTTAGTATGCTCATGTGTTTTTAATGAAGGGCATCCTGACTTGGGTGCCAAGGGCTGTCCTTTCACCTCCTCATATGTATAACTTACTCCTCAAAGTAAAAGGTAGCTTTTCTGCCCTGCTGTGTCCATCTAGAAATTATTTTATCGATGAGTGCCTTAGTTTGGGTTACTATCCCTTTGATTAAACACCATGACCAAAAGCAAGTTGAGGAGAAGAGGGTTTATTTTGCTTATGTTTCCTCATCCACGGTCCATCCCTAAAGGAAGTTAGAACAGGAACTCAAACATGGCAGGAACCTGGATGCAAGAGCTGTTGCAGAGGCCATGGATGGGTGCTGCTTATGGGCTTGCTCAATCTACTTTTTTGTAGAACCCAGGACCACCAGCCCAGGAATGGCACCAATTACAATGGTCTGGACCTCTCCATCGGTAGCTAATCAAGAAGCTACCCTACTGCTGAATCTTATGGAAGTGTTGTCTCACCCAAGGTTCCCTCCTCTCTGATGCCTCTAGCTGTGTCAAGTTAATATAAAACTACTCAGCATAATGAGATTGGGGACAACAAAAGGGGGACTACCCCTCAGTCAGCTGCCCCTACAGAACCAAGGTCTTCCATTGCCATGAGTTGGGACATAACTGTCCCAGCCCTAAATGCAGCACAAGGACTTTCATCTTAGCTATTTTCTTACCTATAGGTGATTTCTTCTCACATATGTTTGGTTCTATACTCCCTCAGTGGTGGGAGCCTTCTCAACATCTCTGGCACATTTATTTCTCTCTGTATTTCCATCATCTCCTTTATTTTGAATCTGGGTTAATCCTGGTTAATTATAGATTTCCATACTCTAAAAAAAATATGAGATTGTCAACTTATAAAGAGAAAAGATTTATTGTGGCTTAAAGTTTTGGAATCTCCAGTCTGTGATTGACGGGCCCTGTTCTTTCGGGGCCTGTATCAGTCCATCATGGTGGAAGCACTTGCTGGAGCAAAGTCGTTCATCTTGTGTCCAGACACAGGGGAGAAGAAAGGGCAAGGGTCTGGAAACCAACTCAGAGTCAGGTCCCTGAGGACCTAAAGACACCCTACTGAGTCTCACAGCTCAGATATTCTGTCATCTCCTGACAGCATCCTGGAGCCTGACAATTTGTCACATGGATCTTTGGATAAAGTTAACAATCCATACTACACACTGCCTGGAATCTGTCCTTGACCTCCATCAAGTTCTGCATGAATCTTCTAGAGTTTGTGTGACTGCCAAGTTTTAGTAATCTTGGCATCCCTGGAGGAGCACGCACATATCCAGAACACTATTCCATCTGATTTTCTAAAACCAACCCAGACTCCCTACTTCTAACAGCCTCATTGGTCACATCCTAGATATAGGAAATCTGGGCCCGAGTTTAGGAAGTTGGCACCTGCTGTGTGCCTGTCACATGACGAGCAACAGAGGAAGGATGTCCTCAGCTATTCTGGAGAGTGGCAATGTTTCTCCCAAGTAGTGCGGCCAAAAGAAGAGTGGCGGCCTTGGTTCTTCTCTCCCAGCCCACAAGCATTTGTCTTCTGCCTCTGCTGGATACCCTTCCAGTGTGTGATATCTTCAGGTCTGTGTGTTTTACACACACACACACACACACACCACATACACACCATACACATATACATAACACATACATATACTCATCACATACACGTCACACATACACAAACACCATACACACACACACAACACA